>PVIA01004707.1:0-131360 GCA_004024845.1 Tonatia bakeri
GGGGCTGGAGGTTGGGGGCTCACTGAGGCCAGCTGTTGCTTGTTTGATAGGATTTAGGAAGTTGTGAAGTGTGAACCAAGACCAGCCATTCATATGGAAAGGTCATGGTTAACAGTTTGGATGGGCCTGCAAGCTGGGTGGTGCGGAGTCTCTGGGGATCTCCTAGGTGGGTCATCCAGTGTTAGCCAGGTTGATGGAGTCTCAGATATGACATCCTCCTGCTAGCTCTGTGGCTCTGTGGGAGAGTTAGAAAGGGGACAATGGCCTCTGCCCACCATTCTGCCTGGGAAAAGGTTGTCTCCCCGCTCCCAGCTTGCCAGATCTTTCAGTTCCTCCTTCAGTTCCTCCTATGCATAGTGCCTTTCAAGCTGAAAGCTGGGTGCTGGAGCACAGAAGGAGTGAATCTGAGTAAGTCCATGTGTGGGTTCTTTAAGGGGAACTGCTTGGGACTCCAGAAGTTTTTATCACCACCTCAATCCCCACTGGTTTTGCAGCCAGATATTATGAGGACTTATCTTCCTGGCACTGGAAACCTGGGCTAGGGCTTCTAGTATAGGGCTGGGACACCTAACTCCTGACATATCCCCCCTGAATTTTTACCACACATGGTTGTGGGACCAGCCCATTCCATGTCTCTGTCCCTCCCACTAGTCTGGATGGATGTGGTTTCTTCAATTCTGTAGTTGTCAAACTTCCATTTAACTTGATTTCTGACAGTTCTGGGTGATGGTTGTTCTATATTTATTTGTAAGTTTGACATGATTGCATGAGGAGACAAGCCAGATTTACCTATGCCACCATCTTGACTTGAAGTCCATGTTACTTTTATTGTTAAGTACGAAAATGAAAACATTGGTGAGAGCAACTCATGCCAGTAGTAGAGCTAATCAACCTATGGGGAGAAAGTTATCCAATTTTTCATTCTGTGCATTTCGCTCTTCCCTAAGCCACAATACAATGAAAACCAAACGTGATTAAGGCAACAAGTTACAATGTAATTGACTTCTCTATTATTTAACAGTTAAGCTAAGACTATAGAAATATGAGGCCTAATGTCCATTGCTGTTTTTACATTGATTATTGCAGCATACAGAGGTCTCCTGAGCTACTAGCAAAAATACATATATACTCAAGCATATTTCTCCAGCTTCCAAGTTTTCCTAAGTCTAAGAGGTAGGAATGCCTTGAATATTACTTCAACCTACTTGAATTACTAATAATATTCACCTCTGGACAAAAAGTTCAACTAGTCAGTTACATCCATGTAATATTGGAAAGTTAAGTGAGATGGAAGAGGCCAGTTTTCTGTGCCTTCTGGCTGTTTTTCTGCAGAGGCAGGAGCACAGAGACTTGAGGTTTTCTGCCCAGCATTCTAGTGCCTATGTACTAGCTTCCTGGGTATCAAGAGAAAGTTAGTTATTACAAAGTCAGCAGAAGCAGTGGCTGGCTCTTTTTTGAGTCTAGCTTCCTGTTCCCTCAGTCAGAAGTAAAAGGTGCAGCCTCAAAGGCAGCAGCTGCCCTGATGGCACAGTTCAGTCTTGTCCTAGGAGTCATTCCTGGAGAACTTCATTTAAAGCCTGCTATCCCACCCCTCCTCCTAAATTTTATAAGCACTTAATTTCCTTTATTGTGTTGCTTCCTGCTTCTGATATTAGGGTGCTATCAAGAGTCGGGTGTCAGGGAAGCCAAGAGTGGATCAAGAAGGAGGTCAATGGTGTAGAAATCTGCTGAATTATACTGTAAGATGAGGACTGGAAACCTTTCACCTGACACAGTAATGGTATGCTGGGACAAAACATATGGTAATAGAAACAGTCACACAGAGCTCTTTCTAAAAGATATAAACATGTTAGAGGGTAATAACCAACTGAAATGTGTACAAGGTCAACAAGTATCACAAGAATGCAATGCTTGTATCAATGTGGTTATGTTCATTGTGCTTATTCTAGTACAGTTGTCAGACTTCTGTGAGAAATATAGATTCCAAGAGAAGGCTGATGGAAGCTTCACCAGATAAAATCAAGTCCAGAATAAGAAGAGTCAGAAAAATACACCCTGGGGCAGTTTGTTTTTATGGCCACTTAAAGTAGTTAAGACTACAAATTAATTGTCTTCGTATATGAAAAATAATTTGAATGTGTTTTCTCAACCTTTTCTATTATAAAAAGAACATGTGATTATTGTAACAAGTGGCACATTTCAAAAGCAAAGTAATAAGTTTCATTCTACACTTCCCTATTTCCACTCCAATGAGGGTAACCAATGTTAACTGCCTGGGTTTTGCATCACACCCTAACTTTATCCATTCTTATAAAACTATAGCTAGTTTGTTTTTGGGTTTTTTTCCCAAGAACTCTCACATTACTATGCAATTGATTTATTCACCTAACAGTATATTGTGGATAACTGATCGGGTCAATTGGCATAGATTTAACTCAGTCTTCTAATAGCTGAATCCTTCTATGGTACCATTTGTTCCATATTGATGAACGTGTAAATTGATCTAGGCTTTTATCACAACTAACAGCACTGCAACAAACATTCTTACCCTTTCCTTATCATAGGATGCATTTATTTCCACATGGATATTCCCAGTGGTAGAACCACTAAATCAAAGATATTTCCCCTATCACCCTGGTTGGTGTGGCTAGGTTGGTTGGAGTATCATCCCGGGCACATGCCTAGGTTGCAAGTTCAATCCCTGGTCCGGGCATGTATGGGCGGCAACCAATTGATGATTCTCTTTACATAGATGTTTCTCTCTCTCTTCCTTCTTCTCTGTCTAAAATCAATAAATGTATTTTTTAAAAGGCATTTCCTATTTCAAGGCATATCGCATACTGTTTATCCAAAGGAGTGTTGCAGTTCACACTTCTATCAGGAATGTGTGAGGGTGTCCATCTCCCTTATTCTCACCAAGTGTAGATCCTACCCCGCACCAACCGCAGAAGAAGGGCCATATAGAAGTATCCTTAAATTGTTTGGGTCAATAAATTTGGCCTCCAAAACTGTACATTTTTACTGAATCCATCTCTTTTAATCATTCCATTTTCCTTCTCTTGATTGACAAGATTAGAGCACTAAGCAACCAGGTTCTCTGTGGTTAATAATGTGCTTTTCTCACAAATACAGTTATTCTTAAAGGAAACAAAACAAGAAGAGATCTAAAGATGTCTATGGACACTAAATCCACCTTTGACACCTTAACTGACTTCTCATAGTTCTGAACACACAGGCTTCTTTGTATAGCCCTAAGAAAACCTAGAGTAGATGCGGGTGAAAAGCACAGATTTTATCTCCCTTCATCTCACTTTAAAAGACTTATCCGCCGATGTTGTAGCATGCTGGCAAAGAAAAGTCACCCAAATATCAAGGTCTACCTTCAGAATTATAGCATCAGTCCCCTGCTCTGGCTGGTTTCACCTTCTAGCTTTTCTCTAACATACCTCCAATACAGGCTGAACTCCAGGCTCCATCACTTTTTGCCCTGTTGTGCAGTTAAACTCTATATGGCTTTACCTATAAAATGACAACAATACAGCGTGTATTTGATATTGCTTATACAAGTACTAAATGATACAATGTGAATAAAGTACTTAGTATGCTGTTTGGCAAACAGTAAGCTTTTAAAAATGATATCACAAAATTTCATATCACCTTTGAAATACAAGCCATATATGTGTAAATTTGTACACTTAAATGTCTTAATGAGATTCTTTGTAAACAGACGATAATTTTTTAGGATTTCCTTAAAATGAGGATTGGGGTATTTTTGTTTGTTTGTTTGTTTTTATTTTTTCCAGTTGTTGGTTGATAACCTTTTTTGACCCAAATCCTATGGTACAGACTAGCGCAGACACAAAGAAGTCTAACACCTAATTTCAGTCCTGAAGAAGCTAATGGTCTAAATGGATTTAAACAAGCATATTTCAATGCATGATGTGCTTAAAAGAAGCAACTGAAGACTTATGGAAGACTAATAGAAACAAGAGTGATTGATTTCAAGGGAGCTCGGAAATGCTCTGTAGATATCTGACCATTTCAAGATCATGGCATTTTTTTATGGTCAGGTACACACACACACACACACACACACACGCACACACACACATCCATTCGCCTCTCAAAGATTTACTACTGGAACATTTTGTTATTTCCCTGGAGGAATTTTTGTTTGGTTTGGTTTGGTTAAGTACAAAAATATTTGATGTTCCCAGCAACATTATTCACAATAGCCAAAAGCTGGAAGCAACCCAGGTGTCCATTTACAGATGCATGGAAAGCAAAATGTGGTTTATACATACAACAGAATATTATTCATCCTTAAAAAGAAAATTCAGACACCGGCTACAATATGAATGAATCTTGAAGGTCCTATGCTGCATAAAATAAGCCAGACACAAGTTTTTACTTCCTTACAGATGGGATGAAAATACTTGAACCCTTGAAAATACAGATACATTGCCTTTTTAAAAATATTTTATTTATCTCCCCTCATCTCACTTTAAAAGACTTATCCACCAATGCTGTAGCATGCTGGCAAAGAAAAGTCACACAAACATCAAGGTCCAACTCCAGAATTATAGCATAAATCCCCTCCTCTGGCTTGTTCCACCTTCTAGTTTTGTTCTAATACACCTATAATTGAACTCTGGTCAGGGACAAAAGTCAGCATTAGGACTGTTTCCTCACTAAGAGAGGGCGATTTGACACAACTCAGACAAATAAATTGAGCACAGGGCAACAAAGATATAATCATTCCCATTATAAATCTGGCTGGAGAGCAATGAGATCATAGATTTTGAATCATTGTAAAGCTAAAGATTGGAAATGAGCCCTGGCTGGTGTGGTTCAGTGGATTGAGCACTGGCCTGTGAACCCAAGGGTTGCCAGTTCAATTTGCATTCAGGTCACATGCCTGGGTTGCAAGCTAGGTCCCTAGTAGGGGGCACATGAGAAGCAACCACCCATTGAAGTTTCTCTCCCTTTCTTTCTCCCTCCCTTCCCTTCTGTCTAAAATAAATAAATAAAATCTTTTTAAAAATTAAAAAAAAATGGAAATGAAATCGAAATTCAGATGCAAGCCATGGATTTAATATGTGTTCATTGTTAAGTTTCTATAGTTACATAAAAAGTGCAATCCAGATAATGTGTGGTTTAACAAGCATCAATCTTGCCAGTAAAGTTCACTATCAGAAAAAATACATAAACTGAAATTAGACTGTGCTTATCAAGAAGACTTAGTAACTATGCAGTTTTGGAAATGAGTATATAAATTACAGAACTATTTGGCAATGTAGTAAACAATGCTTGGTCCCTAACTGGTATATTCTCTTTTATGAAACCATTGAGATGGAAGCTGAGTGTCACTGAAGTGCCTAAAGAATCACATTTTTCTCATCTTTATTACAAATGGTCAATGATTAACATGAGTCTATAATATAAACCCTTGACAATAGGGACCTCATGTTGTTCACTGCTATATCTCCAGGGCCTGGGATATAGAAGGTTTTTAATATATATTTATTGTTTTCTCATTTTTACTTTTAGATAATTCTTAGACTTGCAAAAATAGTTGAGTTCCGGGGGTGTCCAACCTGCAGTCCACGGGCCACATGATGGCGACGAATGTGGCCCAATACAAAATTGTAAATTTGCTTAAAACCTTTTTTTTTTGCTCATCAGTTTTTGTTAGTGTTGTGTATTTAATGTATGGCCCAAGACAACTCTTCTTCTTCCGGTGTGGCCTGGAGATGCCAAAAGTTTGGACATCCCTGCTTCCCTTGCTGTAAGTTAACATCTTACATAACCTTACAACTTTTTTTTAAATTATATTTTATTGATTATGCTATTACAGTTGCCCTGATATTCCTCCTGTTTTATTTTTTATATGTCATACAACTTTTATTGAAAAGAGGAAAATAAAACTGATTCAACATTATTAACTAACCTATACACCTTCTTAGAATTTCTCCAGTTTTTCCACTAATGCCCTTCGATTTGTCCAGAATACAACCCAGAACCCCACCTGACACTAGTTGCTGTGTCTCCTTAGCCTCCTCCAACCTGTGACAGTTCCTCAGTCTGTTTTATTTTTCATGACCTTGACATTTTTGAAG
This sequence comes from Tonatia bakeri, assembly GCA_004024845.1. NCBI lineage: Eukaryota > Metazoa > Chordata > Mammalia > Chiroptera > Phyllostomidae > Tonatia > Tonatia bakeri. The sequence goes on from PVIA01004707.1 coordinate 6,120, forward strand.
GGGGTTAGCCAGTTATTTTGTGCAATGCCTCTCATTTGGAGTTTAGCTGATGTTTTCTCCTGACTTGATTAGCATTACACATTTTTAGCAAGGATACTGTGGGAGTGATGTCCGGCCTTCCTCACTGCATCCTATGAGATGTGTTAATATGTGAGACTAATTTATTACTGACCATGATAACTGCTTATGTGGTTAAGGTGGTGTCTGCCAGTTTTCTCCAATGTAAAGTTAACATTTTTATCTTTGCAATAAGTATCTTGTGACAAGATACTTCAAGACTATGAAAACACTATTTCTAATCAGATTTTCACTCACTAGTTTTATCATCCATCAAGGATTCTTGCCTGTAACAATTACAGAGGTGTTTGCCTAATAGTGATTGTCTATTTCCATCATTTCCTTACATTTATTCATTGGAATCTATGGTTTAAAAAAGACAGTTGTTACTTCTCCCCCATTTATTTTTCACCTAAGTATGGACTCATGGAAATTTACTTTATTATATTCCAGTGTCATTAGCTTTATTGTTGCTCAGTTTCTATTGCACTTGACCATTGGGAGCTCCTTCCTGTTGGCTCTTGTGTCCTTACAAAGTGCCTCCACATCATTTGTTGAGTACATCCTTACTTTAGGCATCTCAAGATGTTTCAGGACCATCCTACATTTTATTTGCCAGATTACAGACAGCCCTGGTCCTTTAATACAATAATGGTATTTAGAATCCAAGATTGGCCACTAGATGTGCTCATGCTGCTGGAGTGTCATCACCTCTAGGCCCTTTCAGTGGACAAAGCTGGGAAATCCATATAATGCATATCAAGTAATCTCAAAATTTCTAACCCACATCCTTGAAAAACAGATTTACTGACTAGAGTACAACATTTGTGAACAGTTCATTTTGTCTTTAACTTTATGGTATACAGTCAAAATACTGGTTTCCAAAGTTACTGAGGTTAGTGCTTTTGTTCTCCACACCCTTCACTGCAGGTATATTATTCACTTGTTTTACAGACAATAAAAATTCAAATCATTTTTATTGTCTGTAAAGTCATTTTGCCCTTCTCCTTTGTTTTAATTAATTATTTGGGTAGTATGGGAGGCATTAACATGGTTTTAATCATTAAAAATATACATTATTTCCTTTGGTTCAAATGAGCAGATATATATTTTTATCTAACCTCATTTTTACTTAAAAGGTAGAATGTAATTTTTTTCTTTCTGCTTTTTTTTTCATTTGGTATATGCTGGAAATCACTTTATATCAGTTCACAGACCATTTCGTCATTCTTTTTTACAGTTGTATAGTACTCCACCATGTGATGTTATTTAACTACAGTTGATCCTTGAATAATACAAGAGTTAAGGGTGCCAGCCCCTTGCACAGCCAAAAATCCATGTATGGCTTTTAACTCCCCCAAAACTTAACTACTAGTAACCTACTGTTGACCAGAAGCCTAGCCAATAACATAGTCAGTTAATGAACATTTTGTATGGTATATGTATTATACACTGTATTCTTACAATAAAGTAAGCTAGAGAAAAGAAAGTTTTATTGAGAAAATCATGATGAAGAGAACAGATAGTACCTTTAAAACTATATTTTAGAATATGCATATAAGTGGACCTTCTCAGTGCAAACTCCTGCAGTTCAAGGGTCAACTGTACTTTTCTATGTGTGAGCATTAGGTTATTTATAATATTTTGCAAGAACTAACTAATGCTCCAATGAATAACTTTGTACATATGTATTTTCACATTATTGGAGGTGTATGTACAGGATAGATTCCTAACAGTGGGGTTTTTAGACCAAAAGGTAACTATAAAGGTAGTTTTAATTATTGATAAATTATCTTCCATTTTGATTTGTTTTTTTCTCCAACAGAGCTATGTGTTTCAAAGACTACCCCATCAAAACAAGCATATTTTAGATTTCTTGTCCACATTCTAAACTCCACATACTATTTTATTAGTTTCCAACTTAGAAAGGACTTAGTCTTTTTGACAGTGGCTTTAGCTCAACATTTGACCACATTACTAGCTCCCTTCATCTCCTTTCCCTGCAGTTTTTCTTATCTGTCTTTGTTCACCACAAAGCCTTGCAGTGGGGTGAATGTGGCTGTAATACAACCACCCACCCATTTTCACCTTGCAACATATACTACGTACATTTGCAAACCAAGCTCAAGCTCTTTTCCCCTCTTTCAGCTGGTTGTACAGAACCTCTACGTGGCCAAGGATATGAGCTAGGCGAGAGGCACAAGGGCAACAACCATGGGAAATGTGGGTTTTGGGTTACCTGCTCATGTATGTAGTTTACTTGTGCTCTCTTTTCCTGTTTGGGCTCAATCCCAAATGTATCATTTCCATCTCATTATGAACTGCCCTGGGGTCTGTCTGACTTTATGACTTGGTAGTCCAACACAAATTCTTATGACAGCTCCTGAGGAGCAACCCCAGATACATAGTCACTTGATGCCCCAGTAACTCATCAGGATTTGTTCTTCAAAAGGTGTCAGATTCTCTGCTGCAGATGATATGATTATACTCTGAAATACCAGAGCTTGCTATCAACATTAACAAGGTGCTAGCTACTGCATCTTTTCCCACCACAGACACCTCCAGTTCCATGGACTCCACTGGATTTCATGGGCCACATAGTAAACCTCAAAGCTCCACTCAAAGTTGGCAACCTTCCTTCTGTGTCATCTGAGTTGGAGCAGTATTCCCAGTGTGGAATGTGTTACATCCAAAAACCAAAGAGACCTCCCAGATACTGTTCTTTCTTCTTGTGGTAGAGGATGCAAGAGCAAGAATTTGGAGAAGGTATCTCAGCACACATCTGATCACTGGACCTCTAAACACTTTCTTAAATTGGCAAGTTTCTGAATCTTCACTACCCTCCCAATCCCTCCAGTACACTAGCCTGTCTTACTGTCCTGTTCAATCAGCATGATGTCATCAACATAATGGATCATGGTGACATACCACAGGATGTCCAGACAGTCTCAATTTCCTCATACTATAATAAAATAGAAGATGGAAAAGTTCATTATGCCCTGGAACAGAACAGTAAATGAAAATTGTTGTCGGATCAACATGAAATACAAATTCTCTTCAAAATGGAAAAGAACACATTTGCCAAGTCAGTGGCCACAGATCATGTATAATAAGGCTCTATTAATCTGCTTTAGCAACAATACTGCTCTGTTCAGCAGGTGTAATGGGACTACAGTTTGGTTAAACTTGTGGTATTCTACCATCGATTTCTGCAGGTGCCACACCTGCTAGTCAAAAGGAGGATGTTAGGAGGGACTACCACCTTGTGTCATTTCAGAATTTAATAGAGGCACTAATCACCATCATACAATATTGCTTTAATTTGCTATTTTGTCCTGGGAAGAAGAGATAGTTTAGAGGCTGGTACCTCACCTTCTCCACTATGATAGCTCTTATCCACAAGCCAAGTACCCAAAAGGGTGTTAGTCTAACTGCTAATTATATACTCAAGGTCTAAGAAATGACCACTAAGTGGCTATATAAGGACGAACTATAATCCAGGCTTTAAGAAGAATGCTAAGGTTGGAAAAGGAAGAGGAACATACACAATATGACATTTCAGATCTGTCTACAATCCTTGGAGAGTCAAGGTGTTCTCTTTTTCCCAGTATATACTGATCCAAACAAATGGCCAGTGGTCTCTTTGGGATTGTCTTGAGAGAATTATCACAGTATTTATTTGCAACAGTGTTGCTGAATCCTTTCCTCCCAGAGACTTACCTACCTCTTCAGTCAATGGGTTCTGAACGTGAATGGTCTACCTCTGGAAACTGAGCAAGGAAACATGACTTTTCATTGGAACAACTCCCCTTGACTTACAGCTCCTCTATTCCGGCATTCCTGCACATATGCTTCCTCCCCTTCAGGGTGAAATTCCAAATTATCTCTCACCTTAATCCTTAGAAATGCCCTCTGCTCAAAAACCATCTTACAGTCTCTTATTTTCCTCAAGCTTTTTACCTCCCTTCCAATGAATTTATTAATATTCATAGGCCATCTTTCATATGTGCCATACAATGTTTGCCTCTTTGTTCAGAACACTGATGTAGAAGCTAAAGAAAGAGAAATACAACACAGTATACAATTGTTTTTTGCATGCAATGCTATATAGATTATTTTAAAATAACCAACTTTCTATACCACATTATCCTATGATAAATGAAAATAATTAAAATATTTGTGTGAATAATATTCTCATAATTGGGCAGAATATAAACTTCTTAGGCCATTAAAGCAAACATCATACTGAAAATACTTATTTCATATACTGAAACACATTACTTTTAAGTATATCTTAACACTGACCTGTCATTGTTACTCTATATTTACACATTTTTTGCAAAAATATTTTATTCATGAATATGTTCATTTTCTGTGACTGCTGTAACAAATTACTAAAAACTATTCCTCAAAACAACAGATAATCATTTTCCCACAGCCCTGGAGACCATAAGTCTAAAATCAAGGTGTGAGCAGTGCTGTGCTCTCTGGAGGCTCTAGAACAGAATGTGTTCTTTGCTTCTTTCATCTTCTGGTGGCTGCTGGAAATCCTTGACTTGTAACCACATCATTCCAACCTCTACCTCTGTCTTCGCTTTGCCTTCTCTTCTGTGTGTTTCTGTGTGTGTGTGTGCATGTGTGTGTGTGTTGAGTTTCCTTCTACCTATCTTGGATATGGACACATGATAGCATTTTGGGTTCACCGAGCTAATCTAGGATAATCTTCTAATTTCAAGAGCCTAAACTTAAGTACATCTGCAAAGACCCTTTTTACAAATATAACTTTTACAGGTTCCTGGGCTTAGGAACAGAAATCTCTGGGGTGACCATTCAGCCCACTAGAGTTGGTAGTAATAACCTTCACATCAGTTTAAGATCTTGCTTAAAATTATCTCTGACACTTCCAGCCAAGATGGAGGCATAGGTAAATACACTGTGACTCCTTGTATAATCAAAGCAAGGACAACAATAAATTTAAAAACAAAAAATAATCAGAACTCCCAGAAAATCAAACTCTGTAGAAGTCTGACAACCAAGGAGTTACAGAAGAAACATTCATTCAGAACGGTAGGAAGGGTGGAGACGGGCAGCCAGGGTGGAGAGGACTCATGACAAGGCAGCATTTGGCAGACCAAGTGAGGTGGCAGCTACCAGGGGTCCCACATTTGTGTGCAGATAAATCTGGAAAAACAACTGGGGAGTGAGACAGACTGCACAATGCAGGGTTCCAGCACAGGGAAATAAAGCCTCAAAACCTCTGCCTGAAAAAAGCTGTGGGGGTTGCAGCAGCAGGAGAAACTCCCAGCCTCGCAGGAGAGTTCATTTGGAGAGACCACAGGTCCTAGAACATACACAAACCTACCCACCTGGGATAGCACCACAAGGGCCAAATTTGCTTGTGGGTAACAGAGAAAGTGACTGAAAGCCAGCTGAGGGCTCAGCAAGAGGCATTGTTCCCTCTCAGACTCCTCCCCCACATACAGTGCCAAATGCAACAAAGTGGGTCACCCTGCCTTGGTGAATACCTAAGGCTCTGCCCCTTATGTAACAGGTGAGCAGAGACAAAAAATATGGCCCAGATGAAAGAACACATCAAAGTTCCAGAAAAAATACAACTAAGCAAGGAAGAGATAGCCAACCTATCAGATGCACAGTTCAAAACACTGGTAATCAGGATGCTCACAGAAATGGTTGAGTATGGTCACAAAATAGAAGAAAAAGTGAATGCTATGAAAAGTCAAATAAAGGAAAATAAACAGGGAACCAACAGTGATGAGAAGGAAGCTGGGGCTCAAATCAATAGTTTGGACCAGAAGGAAGAAAGAAACATATAACTGTAACAGAATAAAGAAACAAGAATAGAAAAAAATGAGGAGAGGCTTAGGAACCTCCAGGAAAACTTTAAACATTCCAACATCCAAATTGTAGGGGTGCTAGAAGGAGAAGAGGAACAGCAAGAAATTGAAAACTTCTTTGAAAACATAATGAAGGAGAACTTCCCCAATCTGGCAAAGGAAATAGATTTCCAGGGAGTCCTGGAAGCTCAGAGAGTCCCAAAGAAGTTGGACCCAAGGAAGCACACACCAAGGCACACCATAATTACGTTACCCAAGATTAAAGATAAGGAGAGAATCTTAAAAGCAGCAAGAGAAAAGGAGAGAGTTACCTACAAAGGAGTGCCCATAAGACTCTCAGCTGATTTCTCAAAAGAAACCTTACAGGCAAGAAGGAGCTGGAAAGAAGTATTCCAAGTTTTGAAAGGCAAGGACCTACAACCTAGATTATTCTATCCAGCAAAGCTTTCATTTAGAATGGAAGGGCAGATAAAGTGCTTCCCAGATAAGGTCAAGTTAAAGGAGTTAATCACCTAGCCCTGATTATATGAAATATTAAAGGGACTTATCTAAGAAAAAGGAGAAATTCAAAACTATGAACAGTAAAATGAGAACAAACTCACAACTATCAACAACCCAACCTAAAACAAAAACCAAAACAAACTAAGCAAACAACTAGAACAGGAACAGAATCACAGAAATGGAGATCACATGGAAGGTTTTCAGTGGGGATTGTAAAGGGGGAGAATGGGTGAAAAGATACAGGGACTAAGAAGCATAAATGGTAGGTACAAAATAGACAGGGGGAGGTTGAGAATCATATAAGAAATGGAGAAGCCAAATAACTTATATGTACTACACATGGACATGAACTAAGGGAGGTAAATGCTGGTGGGAGGATGTACAGGATGAAGGGGAATAAAAGTGGGAAAATGGGACAACTCTAATAGCATAATTAACAAAATATATTTAAATAAATAAATAAAAATAAAAAATAATAATCTCTGACAAATTACCCAACATAGAGAAATATAAGAGGTGCTTATTTAATATTACTACCACTAGTTGAAAATATTTTAAAAAATCAATCAGGTTATTTGCTTGATTCTAATTCTCTTATAAAAAATAGCTGAGGCACTGTGAAAAATAATATTTTACCTAAATTATGTGTATATTTGCCAGTGATTACTAAGAAAATCTAGCTATCTCTGCTTCTTAAATAATAGGGTTGAAAATTATCCAAAGATGAAGTGCAAAGTATACCAAAGCCAGACTCAGACTCAAATGCTCATTTCCCCACACACATTAGTGAATATTGTTTTTACTTTTATGAAAAGATAGTAAACTTTATTATAGAAGTAAATATCCTCTATTTCAGATGGACTTTTTAGCCACCCATCCTATTAACTAGTTTACAATGCGATTGGTAAGTATCATTTAGTTACAGTTATCTACTTGCTAAAACTTTCTGATACAGTTAAATGATCTACTTAGGAAAGAAACAGCAAGAGTATTTCTAGGGTGGCACTCGAATGCTAAGATCTTTTTCATTCTGACCATGATCTTTGAAGTCAGGGGGACCAAACTCTGCATCATACCTCTGTCCCCTTCATGCACAGTTGTCCAAGGTAACAATGTTCTCCTCTTCCAACATCTTCCTTCCATTCTCTCACCTCAGTCCATCTTGTGTCTACACCCAGTAACCATACTTTGACTTTTATACCACTGCTTTATTGACTTGCTTAAATACCAGATGGTTTTTTAAATACCAGAACTCACCCCTATGGTTTGGCAAGTTCTGCAGCCCCTCCAAATTTCATGGGTCTTATCCTAATGTTACAAGATGAGAGCCAGGCACAAAGCGTGTCTGCCTCAAGCAGGCCTGTAGTGTGTTGGTTCTTGACTTCATACACAAAAGATTTCATGATACAAGTGGGGACAGTGAAACTAAGGAAGGGCTTAGTGTAGAAGAAACAACAGGAGAGAACCTACGCAGGCCTGCTTTTGCTCACTGGAAAGTAAAAACAGCAGTGACTGAAGTGAGCCAAGTCAGAGCTGCTGTTAGCTTACTAGAAAGTCATACAGAAAGGGGCCTTGGACACAGATCCAGGTGATAAGCCTGGGATGAGCTGCCACTTCCTGCTGCTCCACTGGTTGCGAGTCTCGTGGAGACCCTTCGAGTTTAGAAGGAACATAAAAAGTTCATGCCTGAGAACAGGCACAGGCGTGCTCCCATGTGAGCCCACACTGCTATCCTTTTTCTCTAGGGCTTTTATTTCTCTTCTGCAGGCAAAAGTCACAGGGGCTGGCCCCAGCAGAACATTCACCAGCTTTCCAGATGCATTTGTATATGCTGATACATCAAAACGAACACATAAGGGAGTTTGGGATTATTTTTTGGTCGGCTTTACTGTTTTACTTTTCTGTCTGGCTCTAATTGTTTTTTGTTTTGTTTTGTTTTGTTTTTTTGTTCCCTTGAATTCATCTGTTCTTGGGTCTGGCTGGCAAAAATGGCATTAATTGGGTCTCTATCCTCTAGATCCCTGACCAGAGTGACTTAAGCTATTTATTCTCTGGTCAGAAAGGAGAGGTACAAGCCATCTCTTCTCAAGTGTTCTTGGTTAGGGAAGATAAGGTCTTGTAGTTCACTCAGCTGCCTGTACATTGGTCAAATTGTTTGGCCTTGTTCAATTATCTTTTCTCAGTTTCGCCATTCCACTTGCCCAGGAATTTCCAAAGCTTCTTACTATCCTGCCTCATTCAGTGCTTAATTTCCAGCTTTGTTAGGTTCTCTGCCATCTGATGAGAGGGGCCTCTACTCTCAGCCCTTAACATTCAGGAATTCCTTATTCCCCTGTTGGTCAGAGGAACTCCTATTCCTCCCAGAGAGGGGCATTTGGATAAGTTTCACTTGAATTGTTGAAAAGGCATCTAATCTCTATTCATGGGAATCAACTAGGTTTATCAAGATCTGGTATTTAAGCAAGTCAATAAAGTATATTTGATACCTATTTTTCTCTCAAACTCTTCCAAAAAAATTGAAGAAGAGGCAATACTTCCTAACACATTTTATGAGGTCAACATAACCCTGGTACAAAGATCTGACAAGGATAACACACACACACACACACACACACACACACACACACGTGCAGAACTACAGATCAATATCTCTCGTGAATACAGAGGCAAAAATCCTAAACAAAATACTAGCAAATCAAATAAAATAATACATTAAAAATATAATACAGTATTTTGTCATGTACAATGCACACCCATGTTTTTGGCCCAAATCTTCAGGAAAAAATTCTTTCATTTTAATTTTTTAATTCAATCATTTATTTATTTATTTATATTTAGATAGTTCCTTTTGTATTCTAAAAGAATTTTAGCATTTATTTTTTGACACATTATGGTACGAAAAATTTCATGTAATAAATAATTACAAAACACAAGGACAGCTACAAGGTATTTAAGGTACTATCCATGTATAATGAGCATCCTTATTTTTCCCTCAAAAATTTAGGCAAAAAAGTGCACACTATACACAGCAAAATATGGTATCTCATGAACAATTGAGGTTCATTCCAGAGGCACTAGGAGGGTTCACCATACGCAACTCAACCAATATAATACACCACATTAACAAAACAAATGATAAAAACATGTGATCTTATCAAAAGATGCAGAGAAGCATTTGATAAGGTACAGCATCCATTTGTGATTCAAACACTCAATAAAGTAGGTACAGAAGGAAAGTACTGCAACATAATAAAGGCCATATATGACAAACTATCAGCCAACATCATAATCAATGGTGAAAACTGAAAGTTTTTCCTCAATCATCAGGAAAAACACAAGGATGCCCACTCTCACCACTCTTATTCAACATAGTTCTAAATGTCCTAGCCAGAGCAATCAGGCAAGACAAAAAAAATAAAAGGCATTCAAATTGGAAAGGAAGATATAAAAGTGTCAGTTTTTGCACCAAAGAACTATTAAAAACAATAAATAAATACAGTAAGGTTGCAGGACACAAGATCAGTGTACAAAAATCCACAGCTTTCCTGCATACTAACAATGAAACTTCAGGAAAGAAATTAAAAAAAAATCCTTTGTCATTGCAACAAAATATAATAAAATACCTAGGAATAAATATAATGAGGGATGTGAAGGAACTATATACTGAAAACTGCAAAGCATTTATTAAAAGAGATTTAAAAATACACAACAAAATTTAAAGATATTCTATGTTCATGGATTGGAAGAATCAACATAGTTAAAATGGCTCTATTACCCAAAGCAATATAAAGATTTAATGCAGTCCCCATCAAAATTTCAATGTCATAAAAAAAATAGAACAGGGGGACTTCCAGTCAAGATGAGGGTGTAGGTAGACATGTTTCACCTCCTTGCACAACTATAGAGAGAATTACAACCAGCACCCAAAACTAGTAATACCCAGAACTGTCAAGAAATTTAGCCATATGAAAGTCCAACAACCAAGGATTTAAAGAAGACACATTCATCCTGATAGGTAGGAGAGGCAGAGTTGTGGAGACAGGTGGAGAGGCAGTGTGGTGCACAGAGGTAGTGGCAACAGTAGTAGTGGAACACACAGGTGGGACACCTTAGGAGCAAAGAATCCCAGCCCCAGGCCAAAGGCACAGCCCAGTGTTCCAGCACAGGGAAGATAGATTCCTTTACTTCTGGCTGTCAAAACCAGCAGGGGTTGTGGTGGTGAAAGAAACTGCAGGATATTCACCACTTAAAGGGCCACCATGGTCTTAGAATATACACAGACCCACCAACTCCAGGATTCACCACTGGGGCTGCAGCTAAGAGGCACCAGTCATGCAGGGGAAAGGGGAAAGGGACAAGGGACTAGAAGTGGGGCAAGTTGCCAGGCAAACCACCAGAAGCCAGGTGGTGGCAGTTTCCCTTCTCATAGCCCTCCCCACACAGCCATAAAGCAATGAAGCAGGTTTCCCTGCCCTAGCAATTATCTAAGGCTCCGTCCCACACAATTTAGAGGTGCCTTTTCCACATAGACCACACTACTAAGCCAGGGAGTAAAAGCAGCTCTACCTAATACGCAAAAACACAGGCAGGCTGCTAAATTGAGGAAACATAGAAAAAATGGCCTGAATGAAAGGACAGAACAAAACTCCAGAAAAAGAGCTAAGCAAAATGGAGATGGCCAGCATATGAAATGGAGGGTTCAAAACACTGGTTATCTGGATGCTCAGAGACCTCCTTGAGTATGGCAAAATAAAGGAGGAAGGAAGGAAGGAAGGAAGGAAGGAAGGAAGGAAGGAAGGAAGGAAGGAAGGAAGGAAGGGAGGGAGGGAGGGAGGGAGGGAGGGAGGGAGGGAGGGAGGAAAGAGAGAGAAAGAAATAAATGAAGGTCACACTAAGTGAAAAAAGAATAATCAAAAGGAAACCAACATAGAAGGGAAGAAACTGGGATTCAGACCAACAATTTGGAACATAAAGAAGAGATAAACATTCAACCAGAACAAAAAAAAAGAAACAGGAATTTTAAAAAATGAGAAGAGAATAAGAAGACTCTGGGACATCTCCAAATATTCCAACATCTGAATCATAGGGATACCAGAAGGAGAAGAAGAAGAGCTAAACATTAAAAACTGATTTGATAAAATAATGAAATAAAACTTCCCAAATTTGGTGAAGGAAATATGCATATAAGTCCAGGATGCGCAGAAAGTTCCAACATACAGGACTCAAAGAGGAACACCCCAAGACACATCATAATTAAAATGCCGAAGTTTAAAGATAAACAGAGAATCTTAAAAGCAGCAAATGAAAATCAAACAGTTACATACAAAGGCATTCCCATAAGACCCTCAGCTGATTTTTCAAAAGAAACTTTGCAGGCAAGAAGGGACTGGCAAGAAGTATTCAAAATGATGAAAAGTAAGGACCTACAACCTAGATTGCTCTATCCAGCAAAGCTATCATTTAGAATGGAAGGGCAGATAAAATGCTTCCCAGACAAGGTGAAGTTAAAGAAGTTCATCACCACCAAGCCATTATTACAGGAAATGTTAAAGGGACTTATTTAAGAAAAAGAAGATCATAACCATGAACTTAAAAAGCAACAAATTCACAACTATAAACCACTGAATCTGAAAACAAACAAACAAACTAAGCAAACAACCAGAATATGAACAGAATCACAGAAATGGAGATCACAAGGAGGGTCATCAGTGGGGACAGGCAAGGGCAAGGATGGAGAAAAAGGTACAGAGATTAAGAATCATAGTTAGTAGATACAAAGTAGACAGGGAGATGTTAAGAATAGTGTAGAAAATGAAGAAGCCAAAGAACTTAAAAACATGACCCATGGACATGAACTAAAGTGGGGTGGGAATTGCTGGAGGGAACAGTGGAGTGGGGCAAAGGGATAAAAAATTAGGACAGTTATAATAGTATAATCAATAAAATATACTTAAAATAATTGAAAAAAATCATCAGATTTGTATAGAAACACAAAAGACCCCAAATAGCCAAAACAATCCTGAGGAAAAAAATGAAGCCAAAGGTAACATACTACATGACTTCAAATTATACTATAGAGATATGATAATCAAAACAGCATTGTATTGGCAGAAAAACAGACATACAGACCAATAGGACAGAATTGAGAGCCCAGAAATAAAACCACACTTATGTGGGCCAATAATTTTTGACACAGGAGCCACAAACACACAATGGAGCAAAGAAAATCTCTTCAAATAACGGTGCTGGAAAAATTGGAAAGCCACATGCAAAAGAATGAAAATAGATTACAGTTTTTCCCTGTGTACAAAAATTAATTCAAAATGGATCAAAGACTTAAATATAAGATTAGAAATAATGAATTACATAGAAGAAAACACAGGTATTAAAATTATGGACCTTGGTCTTAGAGATTTTATGAATTTGACACCAAAGGCAAAAGAAGTAGAGACCAAAATAAATGAATGGGACTATATATAACTAAAAAGCTTATGCACAGCAAAAGAAACCAACAGCAAAACAAAAAGGCAACCAACTGAATGGGAGATGATATTTGCAAAAAACAGCTTCAACAAGGGGTTAGTATAAAAAGCTCATAAAACTCAACACCAAACAAACAATCCAATTAAGAAGTCGCCACGGGACCTGAAGATACCTCTCCCAAGAAGACATACAAATGGCCAAGAGATATATGAAAAGATGTTCAACTTCACTAGGTATTAGGGAAACACAAATCAAAACTACAAAGAGAACTACCTTTCACCTGTTACATGGCTATTATCAAGAAGGTAAGTAATAATAAGCATTGGAGAGTTGTGTTGAAAAGGGAGCCCTCATTCACAGCTGGTGGGAATGTAGCCTGGTACAGCTACTATGGAAAACAGTATGGTGGCTCCTCAAAAAATTAAGAATAGAGTTACCATATGACCCAGCAAACCCTCTCCTGGTTATCTACCTGAGGAACTCCAAAACATTTATTTGCAAAAATATATGCACCCCTCTGTTTGTTGTAGCATTATTTACAGTAGCCCAGACATAGAGACAACAAAAGTGCCTTTCAACACAGAATTGAATAATGAAAATGTGCTATATATATACAATGGAATAATACTCAGCCTTAAGAAAAGATGAAGTACTGCCTTCTGTGACAACATGGAAAATATTATGTTAAGCAAAACCGGTCAGTCAGGAAAGGCTAAGAACCATATGATTTCACTCGTATGTGGGATATAAAGCTGAAACCCATAGACACTGACAACAGTATTGTAGTTACCAGAGGGAAGGATGTGGTGGTGTGGTAGGGGGTAAAGGGAGCCAAATATATGGTGACAGAAGATGGTTTGACCTTGGGTGGTGGGCACACAATGCAATGTACATATCATGTATCACAGAAATGGGCCCTTGAAATGTATGTGATCCTATTGACCAATGTCATTCCAATAAATTTAATAGAAAGTAAAAGAAAAAATATAGTAATAGACATCCAAGATGGCAAAGAAGTAAGTAGAAACTACACTAACCTTCTCCCAGAACCAATCTGGAATTACAACTAAATTGTAGGGAAATCATCCAGAATAACCAATGGAAAAATAGCTGGAGAGAAGCCTTATAACCATGGACAGATGGAAGAAACTGCTTTACCACAATGTGACCAATAAACTAAATTAGCAACAGAAGGAGACAGCCACACACTGTAGATCACTGGTACCCTCGAACAGGCTGTATAGGACAAGACTGGGAAACCATTTGATATCACTAGGAACAGATCCAGAAAGAGAAAAACACACCTATACAACAGCATACATGACATGGTGGAGTTACTCTCAGTCAGCCAACCAGAGGATAGGGCCCACAAAAAATTACCCAACATCAAACAAAACCAAATTACAACCAGAGATCCATATAAATGGTATAAAAAGCATCCCAAGAACATCAAGTTCAGGAGATCAAGGAGACTGCACCACTGAATCACACAGGTCTCCCACCACATATGATCATGCCACAAAGACAGGGAATAAAAGCAGATCAATCTAAGAAGCAGAAAAAAAACAAGAAGAGTCATCTAAAATGTAAAGACAAAGAAACAACCCCCAATCGAAAGGAAAGGAGCAATACCTAGAAAGAGTACTGGATGAAATTGAGGCAAGCAACTATTAGACATTGAGTTCAAAATAATGATTGTAAGGATGATAGATGAGCTCAGTGAGAACTACAAAGAACTCCAGGAAAGCTTTAAAGAACTTACTGTGAACTACACTAGCATGAAAAAGGACATAGAAAGTATCAATATGAGCCAGGAGGAAATGAAGAATACAAATCTGAAATGAAGAACACAGTAGAATGAATTAAAAGCAGGTTAGATGAAGCAAAGGATCAAATCAGTGAGCTGAAGGACAAGGTAGGAAAAAATTCCCAGACAGAGTAACAAATTAAATAAAATTCCAAAAGAATCAAGAGGGTTTAAAGGAGTTGCAGGACAACATGAAACCTAATAATATCCATATCATAGAAATACCAGAGGAAGAAGAAGAGGAGCAAGGGGTAGAAAACCTATTTGAAAAAGTTATGACAGAAAACTTCCCTAACTTGATGAAGGGAAAAGTCACATGAGTTCAGGAAGCACATAGGGTCCTAATCAAAATGAACCCAAAGAGGCCCACTCCAAGACACATCATAATTAAAATGGGTAAATTTAAAGGCAAAAAGAGAATCTTAAAGGCACCAAGGGAGAAATAGCTAATAACATACAAGGAAGTACTAATAAAGCTATCAGCTGATTGTTCAACAGAAACACTACAAGCTAGAAGGGAATGGCAGGAAATATTCCAAGTTATGAAAAGCAAAGGCCTACAAGTAAGACAACTTTACCCCTCAAGGCTCTCATTTAAAATAGGAGGTGAAATAAGGTATTACCCAGAAAAAAAAAAAAACAGCTAAAAGAATACATCTCCAACAAACCAGCATTGCAAGAGATGCTAAGGGAATGCTTTAAGAAGATAAAGAAAAGGGGAGAGGGGTTGGCAGGAACACAGGTACAAAGAGGGGAAATGGCAATGAATAAGTACCTCTCAATAATAACCTTAAATGTGAATGAATTCAATGCTTCAGTCAAAAGACATAAGGTAGCTGAATGGGTAAGAAAACAGGACCCATATGTATGCTGTCTACAAGAGACTCATCTCATAACAAAAGACCTACACAAACTGAAAGTGAAGGGATGGGAAAAAATATTCCAAGCAAATAGACAAGCAAAAAAACCCTGAGGTAGCAATACTTAATCAGACCAAATAGATTTCAAAACAAAGACCATAAAAAGAGACAAAGAACATTACATAATACTTAAGGTAATAATCCATCAAGAAGCTATAACCCTTGTAAACATATATGTGCCCAATATAGGAGCACACAAATATATAAGGAAAATCTTGGAGGACTTCAAGAAAGATATTGACAGCAACACACCCATACTAGGGGATTTTAGCACACCATTTCAACAGTGGATAGATCTTCCAAGGAAAGATCTGCACATCTGATAGGTTGGCCATCTCTTCCTCGCTTAGTTGTATTTTTTTCTGGAGTTCTGATCTGTTCTTGCATTTGGGACATTTTTTTTCTTTTAGTGCACCTGTTACGTGGTAAGGGGCAGAGCCTTAGGTACTCACCAAGGCGGGGCAACCCACTTTGCTGCATTGTGACACTGTATGTGGGGGAGGGGTCCAAGAGGGAACAGTGCTGCTTGCTCTGCTCTCTGCTGGTTTTCAGTCAGTCCTGCCATTACCCACAATCAAATTGAGCAATTCTAGTGTTGATTCCCCGGAGGGTGGGTTTGTGTACATTCTAGGACCCTGTGGGTCTCTTCAATGTACTCTCCTGTGAGGCTGGGAGTTTCTCCCACTGCCACCTCAACCCCCACAGGTGTTTTCACTCAGAGTTTTGAGGCTTTATTTCTCTGTACTGGATCCCTGGGTTGTGTGGTCTGTCTCACTCCCCAATTGTTCCTCCTGGTTTACCTGCACACAAATGTGGGACCACTGAGTCCTTCAACCAGCTGCCTTGTTGCGAGTCCTCTCCACCCAGCTGCCCATCTCTGCCTCTTCTACCAGTCTGGATGAATGTTTCTTTAACTCCTTGCCTGTTGGACTTCCATACAGTTTGGTTTTCTATCAGTTCTGGTTGTTCTTTTTTTATTTTTAAATTTGCTGTTGTCCTTCTTTTGGTTGTGTGAGGAGGCACGCTGTGTCTACCTACACCTCCATCTTGGCTGGAAGTCAAGGGTTGATTTCTTTTTCTTGCCATTTTGGCTTCTGCTTTGTATTTTCTGCCTTATATGTTAAACTAATCAGCTATTAAAGTAATCAGTTGTAAATCTAATCTATCTGTAAAGAGCAATCAGTCTTAAGCACCACAGAGTGGGGCCAAATAATTCCTATGGTTGGGGCTATTACTTCCCCTGAGGCTGATGACATTCCAAGAGAAGTGCTCTGCCTGAGAGAGATGGCTCCTATATTTTGGGGAATGACTCAGTACATGGATCCTGGTGTTTTTTCCTTCAGTTCTATCCCCAAGGCCACCAACCCCAGACTCTCCTCAAGCATCTCTAGTCCACTCTGCCCTCCTTTTGCCAGCATCCAGGGTAAGTGGCTACAAATGAAATTTTGTGCTTTGGCCCTTTAAAAGTCTTTCTGCTTCTCCAGCTGTCTCTCCCTGGCCTACAGAACCCCTGACGCTTTTAACAGTTGGTTGTTATCTGGGTTCCTTTCTGGTTCTGGTGCTATACACTGGGGAGCCCAGCTTGGGGTTTAGACCCCACACTTCTCAGGGGGAACTCCCCCAACCACTGAAATATCTCTCCAGAACTTCTGCTGACACCAGTGGGAGCCCTGCCAGCCCTCTTGCCTCTCCTCTGCACTCCCTAATAGTCATGTTGTGCTGAAGTATTTTCTTCTGTCTGTCCATGGTTATAAGGCTTCTCTTCAGCTAGTGTTCAGTCAGTTATTCAGGGTGATTCCTCTACAATTTAGCTGTAATCCAGTTGGTCCTGGGAGGAGGTTGGTGTAGCTTTCACTCGCTCCTCCACCATCTTGGATCCCTTGTTCTTTATTCCAATTAGTGTATGCTTCACCCCTGACTGGGTCTTTTTTTATGCTGGTGAGGTCTACAATAAGTTCTTTGAGCATCCTTGTAATCAGTGTTTCAACTCTGCATCTGATAGGTTGCTTATTTCCATTTTGTTTAGTTCTTTTTCTGAAGTTTTGATCTGTTCTTTCATATGGGCCTTGTTTCTCTGTCTCCTTACCTTGGCAGCCTCCCTGTGTTTATTTCTACATATTAGGTAGAGCTTCTATGGCTCCCTGTCTTCGTAGCATAGTATAATGCAGTAGATGTCCTCTAGGATCCAGTGGCATGGCCTCCTCTATCACCCAAGCTGACTACTCGAGGTGTGCCCTTCATGTAGGCTGAGTATACCCTCCTCTTGTAGTTGAGCCTTGATTGCTGTTGCAAGGTCAATGGGAGAAATTTACTCAGGCCAGTCAGCTGCAAGGATTGGCTCAGACCACCAACCTCTGCCCTCTGTGGAGGATCACCCATGCAGGAGCCAGGTGGTTTTGCTCATGGTCTGTGGCTGCCCACTGGGTGCATATGGTCTGGGTTTTCCTGAGTGGTGCAGGCCAAGGTCAGCCCCCATCAGTGTTCTGTCTGTCCAGGGCCACCCTGCCTGAACTATAAAGCATTCTGAGATGGCTGCTACTTGCACTGGGCTTGGAGATTCCCAGGTAAAGCCAGGCTGTGAATCTAGGCTGGCTGCTGTTAGTGCTGGGCTTGGGGCCACTTACGAGGTATGAGAGCTTACTGAGGCCAGCTGTTGCATGTTTGATAGGATTTTGGAGATTGTGAAGCATAAGCCAAGATCAGCCATTCATATGGAAAAGTCACAGTTTACAGCTTGGCTGAGGCCATAAATTGGGTGGGAGGAGTCTCATGGGATCTTCAGGTTTGGGCAAACAGTGTTACCTAGGTTGATGGAGTCTCAGATATGGCACCCACTTGGCAAATCTTTAGCTCTGTTGGGGGAAATTTCAGAAAGGGGACAGCGGCTTCTCTCTGATGTTCTGTCTAGGAGAAAGCTGTCCCCCAACTCCAACCTTTATGCCAGACACTTCAGTTCCTCCTTGTATGTCACTGGTACCTTTCAAACTGCTACACCAGTGCTGGAGCTCAGAGGGAGTGAGTCCCTCTGAGTAAGTCCATGTGTGGTTTCTTTAAGGGCAACTGCTTGGGACTCCAGAAGTTTCTTCTACCGACTCAATTTCTCCTGGTTTTGCAGCCAGAAGTTATGGTGATTTTTCTCCTGGCACTGGAACCCTGGGGGAAGGCCTGGCGTGGGGCTGGGGACTCCTTATTCCCAAGATATTCCGCCTGAAATTTTTTTCAGTAATAATGTAGATGTAGGACTAGCACATTCTACCTCTTTACCACTCCTTCCAGTTTGGATGGATGTGGTTTCTTTAATTTTGTAGTTATCAGACTTCGATTCAACTTGATTTCTGCTGGTTCTGAGTAATGGTCTTTCTAGATTTTAGTAATTTTGATGTGATTGCGTGAGGAGGCAAACTGTGTTTACCTATGCTGACATTTTGACTGGAAGGTGGCTCTTAATTACTTTTCAATTAGCACTTTTTCTTACCTACTCTTGGGAATGATTTTCAGTAAATTTTTAAGTATTTAGAAAAGTTCTCTCAATTATCTCATTGAGATGTGGGTTTGTGATTATATTATGTCTATTAAATGAAGTGAAAAGAATAGATATCTTTCAAGTTTTTTCTCTAATGGGAATTTTGAACTGTTTCTTACTTTATTCATAGCTTCTTCTTATATACTTCTCAGAACTTTTACATTTAGTTTTAATAATCCTTACCATTCTGCTTAGGAATGTTGTTAAATATTTTATTTTTTGTCACTGTTGTGAATGAGACCTTTTCCCATAATGATTCCCAATTATTTGCCACTGAATCAAAAGAAACTATTGATTTTTTGGCTATTACTCTGAATACTGTCACTTTGTTGAGTTCTCTTATCAATAGATGCAAGGTTTTCAATTGACTTTTATTAAGGTTCTAGTTAGGTTATCATCATTCACAGCCAAGTTGATTATTTGGAATCTTCCTTCTCATTAGAAATGCTTATTTCTTCTTCATGTTACAAATTAGAGGTCAAAACAATTGCTTGGCTTATTTAAGTGCATGATTTGTCTTAATTGGCAAAATACAATGCTTATATTCAAGCTTTCTGCCAGAGACTAAACGTAATTTGACCTGGCTACCATTTGACTATTATCCCCAAAATCAAGAGAAATGTTGCCTATGGTGGGTAGTTTAAAGGATATGGATTGATTCTCTGGTAGTTTACCTATCTTTGGATCAAAATAGGTCATCAGAGAGCCACACTGTTTGCTCCACATTTTCCTGACCCAATAGAATTCCCTTTGCAAAGTTGTGCTTTGTCTTCTTCCCTTGATTTATATCAGGGATAGTATAAAATCACCTGAAAAATCTATTACAATTATTTTAAAGGATTTTTTAGGCCATTGTGCGTGTCATCACTTAGTAACTTCAATATAAAGAAAAACCTATAATAGAAATGTCTTCAATACTACAGTCCCAGAAAAAAAAAAAGGTGTAATTCATTCATGTTAGATTTCAGGGTCCCTAGTCCTTAAAATCACACAATCTAAAGTGTTGTGTGGCTCACTAAGTTGTCCAAATGGGGCTCTGATAGCAGAAGGTTTGGATTAATTTATTGAAGTCTGGGCCTAAATGTCTAAGCAGATAGTTTTATATCAAAACTAGGTTTGTTCCTTATGGAAAATAGAAAAACTGAGAAAGTTAGAGGAAGGTTTCTTTACAACGCAAAACAAACAATAACTGTCTGAATCATTAGTAAAAGTCCAGATGCATATGAAAATACAAAAGTGACAGACATACTGAATCTAAAATCCTCTAATGGGAAAGTGCTTTATGATCACAGCTTTGGCTTCTATGAATGATTATTACCAGGAATAGCCCTATAAAAATTTCTTCCCAATATATTATAAAAAATATTGTCAAGAACACTATCCATTGTTCAATGTCTCAAACTTAAGATCCCAGATAAAAATAATTCATTCAGGAGCCCAGTTATAGGAAAGCTTTGATTTCCTTTTTCAATGTTTGCTCCTTTAGGGTGTTAACTTTGTTTCCTTTTTCTTCCTTCACCTTCCCATTGCTAAAAAGCTCAGAACAAAACTTGTCACTTAATCAGAGCAATGATATGAGCCCTCAGTGTTGACTTATTATTTATTTTCATGTTTCTAATTTTCTCTTATTAGATGATTATCTTTATCATTAATCATTCCAAATCTTTCTGAAAAAAAGGCCAAGTATGTATGATGTTTTGTTTGCTGCTGTTAGATGGCTGTCTTTAATGATTCATATAAGGTCTATGACCAAGAAAGTAAGGACAGCCAGGGAAGACACATGTTGGACACGTTGCTGGAGCAGTCCCACTCCTGCAGTTAACTGAAGACAGGGCTGGCAACTCAGCTGGATAATTGAAGAAGCCAGCTGGGTTCCTCATGGCGAATGCATGCCACTCAGGAGGCAGCTGTCACTCAGCCTTTAAGATTAGATTAACTAATTGAGGTAATGCAAACTTGGGTTACCATATTTTACAATTTTTCAAGAAAACCTAAAATGCAATATGTTAAAGGTAATACTGATTTTTGAAATGTTGGCAACTAGTTCAAATTCTTTAAAACATTCTGAACCAGCAGAAGATAGAATGGTGGAAAAGAAGATAGAATGGATAGAAGGAAAAGAGGAAAATAAGGAGTTGTTCTTCCATGGGTATAAAGTTATGGTTATACAAGATGAATAAGCTCTAGAGATTTGCTGTACAACATAGTACCTACACTTAAAAAACACAGTATTGTACACTTAAAAACTTGTTAAGAGGTTAGATCTCTTAACCAGGACTCTTACCACACACAGAAAGGAAAAGGACACACAGGGAAATTTCTAAAGGTGATGAGTATGTTAATTACCTTGATTATGATAATGATATTATGGGTATGAGCACATGTCATCATCAGATTGTATACAAAATCATCAGATTGTATACATTGAGTATATGCAGATAATATATATATATGTATATATGTTATATATATATATATATATATATTTAAATATATTTAAACCCAAAAACCCTAGTAGCCTTCCCTTTACAACAATTTTGCTTCCCATGGTTTCAGTTACCTCTGGTCAACTGAGGTCTGAAAATATTAAATAGAATATTGAATAAGAAAACAATTCACAAACTTTAAATTGCAAAACCTTAATTCATTAAGTTTTAATTGTTTTAAGTAGCTTGATGAAATCATGTGCCATCTGACTCCAACCCGCCTGGGACGTGAATCATCCTTTGTCCAGCACTTCTACACTTTACATGGTCCCTGTGCATTTGTCACTGAGTAGGGACTTGATTATCAGATTGACTATCACGCTATCACAGTGCTTTTGTTCAGGTAAACTTTATTTCACTTGATAACAGCCCCAAAGCACAAGAGTAATGATACTGGCAATCAATATGCCAAAAAGAAGCCTTTATGTGAAAAGGTATGTATGTATAGAAAAAAACACAGTATACAGAGGGTTCACTAGTATCTACAGTTTTAGGCATTCACTGGACAGACCAAGCCACCATCTATGCGTCAGACCTGGGCCTTGGGCTCCAAGGCATCTGGGAATAGATGTCAGGAACCTAGTTACCAAGGGGACAAAACAGGAACTTTGCCACCAGGGAGCCGATGTCACAATGGTGCCAAGGAGCACTGTGACTTAAACCTCAATAATACAGCTCTTAGCCTGAGAAAATCAAGAGATTTTGAGCTCTGTCTCAGATTTTGTGAACATTTATTAGGAAAAAGGGACCTGGACTTGAAATCTGGAACCATTGCCTTGGACTCAATGTTGCCACCAATGAATCAGGTTGGCAGGCCCATGGGACTTTCTGAATCCTCCATAGCACTCCCTGCATAAGGTTAGATATGATATGTGAATCTTTCAGATTTTTTTATTTATAAAAATATCAGAAACCCCAAATATATGGGAACATGAGAACTGTCCATTTTTAAATCATGTACTTCTAGAGAGCTGTCTAAATTTCCAACATCTCTGCTGACAAAAATTGAGCTGAATTTTCATTTCAAGGGTGAGCAAAAAAAAAAAAAAATCAAGATTGAAAAACAGGGGACAGCTGGACTTCCAATCTCCACCAAAGGAAATTCTAATATCATACTCTTCTACCAGGAAAAATATGGTCATAATATACTTTAGTGCTTTGACTTCTTTTTGAAATGGGCAGTTAACATCTATAATTTATAAGTAAGTACCATTTGGACATGCAATTTTGTTATACCTTTTTTTTATAAACAAAAAATCACAAGTTATAAACAGCTGACTGCAATGCTTTCAGAATGCACTACTTTAATTCTTCAATGATTGTTTTGAGTTTTTCCTCAAAGGCACCACAAAATTCACCCACCTTTTCTTCTTTTTTGTAAAACTGAAAGGTTGGAATGCCAATGATCTCACGATCTTTCACCACTTCCTCACACTCATCAACATCCACTTCCAGGAACACTACATCCTCATGCTTTACAGACAGGGAATGAAAAAGGGGCTTGATGGTCCTGCAGGGCCCACACCACATGGCTGAGAAGTCCACAGCCACTAGTTTCTCTCCGGCCTCCTTGAGCGCCAACTCAAAATCCTCTTTGTTCAGGATCATTTTCACCATGTGAACCTCTAAGAGCTCCAGTGTTTCTTCCACTGGGATGTCACCTTCTACAGGCTGAATGGCTTCTTCTGAGGACTTGGGGGTTTCACCCTCCTTGGGCTGAATGGTTTCTTCTGAGGACTTGGGGGTTTCACCCTCCTTGGGCTTGATGGTTTCTTCTGGAGGTTTGCGGATGTCACCCTGCCTTGGTGGAATGTTTTTTTCTGAGGAATTGGAGATGTCACCCTCCTTGGGTAAAATGAATTTTGCTGAGAGCTTGGGGGTATTACCCTGCTTTGGCTGGATGGTTTCTTCTGGAGATTTGGAAGTATAATACTCCTTGGGTGAAATGTTTTTTTCTGAGGAGTTGGAGGTGTCACCCTCCTTGGGTGAAATAAATTCTGCTGAGAGCTTGAGGGTATTGCCCTGCATTGGCTGAATGGTTTCTTCTGGAGGTTTGGAGGTGTAACCCTGCTTGGGTGAAATGTTTTTTTCTGAGGAGTTGGAGATGTCACCCTCCTTGGGTGAAATGAATTTTGCTGAGAGCTTGGGGGTATCGCCCTGCTTTGGCTGGACAGTTTCTTCTGAGGATTTAGGGATATCACCCTGTTTAGGTGAAATGGTTTTTGCTGAGAGATTGGGGGTTTTGTCTTGCTTTGGCTGGATGGTTTTGGCTGAAGAAATGGGTATGTCAGCCTGCTTGAGCAGGATGGTTTTTTCTGAGAAATTGAGGGTGTCATCCTGCTTGAGTGGGACGTTGCTTTCTGAGGAACCGGGGGTGTCAACCTGCTTGAACGGGATGGCTTTTGCTGAGGACTTGGAGGTGTCAGCCTGCTTGGGCAGGATGTTTTTTGCCGAGGATGTGCGAGTGTCAACTTGCTTGGATGGAATGTTTTTTCCTGAGAAATTAAGGGTTTTACCTTCTTTAGCCGAGATGGTTTTTCCTGAGGACCTGGGGATGTCACCCTCCTTGGGTGGGATGGTTTTGGTTGGGGAATTGGAGATGTCATCCTGCTTGGATTGGATGTTTTTTTCTGAGGAATTAGCAGTGTTACCCTTTTTATGGAAGATGTTGTTTTCTGAGGAATTAAAGGTGTTATCTTCTTTAGGCAAGATGGTTTTTCCTGGGGAACTGCGTGTGTCACCTTGCTTCGGTGGGATGATTTTTGTTGAGGTATTGGGGGCATCACCTTCCTTGGGTTGCATGACTTTTGCTGAGGAACTGGAGACGTCACTACCCTGCTCAGGGAGGAACACGTCCTCTGGCTGTGGAACTTCGGACTCCTCCGCAGGTGTGTGTTGTTTGTTGCTGATGTCATGGGCAAAGGCCTTCTCCTGGGTGAGGGCTGGATCCAAGAACTCTGGGACCAGGAGAATCACATGGCTGGACAGAACCTGTGATAGTGGACTCTCTGAACAAAAAAGCAAATAAAGTAAAATGCAAAAGAAGAAACAAAAAAAATCTCTGATCATATACTTCACGGAAGACTTGTGTCATTCTTAAAGCTCACAAATGTAGTCTTATGAATGAATGTGATTAATTTAAATAATCACATTCAACAAAAAGCCAAGCATCATGTGATCACATGTATCCTTTATGTAGGTTTTTAAAAATTACAATTTTTTCAGCTTAGTCCTACACTACTGCCTACTCCCTAAGAACATAGATCCCTTAGGGCAACATTCTTCCCTCCCTCTTACCATTAGGATCACCTTCATGTGTTTCTGCTTGTTTATCTGGCCTCATTTTCGGTTCTTCTGGGGTTCCAGCTTTATCACTTTCCATCTCTGGTTCTTTTGTCTAATTTACTCCTACTCCATAAATGCCTCACAGTGAAGACAAAGCCATACCCTCCAACTTTTTCCAACCTACCCAGCCTAACATCATATAGTGAATAACACTTATATTCGAGTAGTACTTACAGATGGTTTTCCCTCTCTGTACTCACAACAGTAATATTTGAGAATTTCATGACAGCTTTGATTATGGTGACCACCCTGTCCTTGAAGGCTTGCCTAGTGCCTGATATACACTCATAGGCAGTATTTCCTATAACACAACAAACTACTGAGGTAAGTACCATTATGATCCCTCACTTTACAAGTGAGAAATTTGAGCCTTAGAGAAGTTGTATAACTCACTCAAGGTCACAAAGCTGGTATGTGGGGCAGGTTCCAAACCCTCAGTCTTAACACTACACTGTGCTATACTGTTTGCCAAATGCCCTGTCCAGGATGGGTAACTTGAAACCAATTTTCCTACAATCTCCCTCTAGGATTCTCCAGCTCCAGCTTTCACTTTACAACTCACCCACTGTAACCATCTACTAAGCGACTTCTCCGAATCACATTGACCTCCTCTGCAAAGTCCTGCCTAACTGTCAGATGCCTTGTTTGAGCTATTTGGATGGGAGTAGATTGCGACACAGGAATTTCCTAACTCTGAGGAAGAAATGAAAACCTAACCCTTTCCATCTTAATAGATGAGGAACCAAGAGAACAGATACACGTGTCCTGGCCTCCTTTATGCAGGTTGAAACTTTAGAATGGGTGCAGGTTAGATATTTTCTGAGGGAAGCTGAAAGCAGAGGAGTATTTGCCTCATTCTCCAACTGGAAGGCCATGAAGGGCCCACATCTACATGGACTCCACATCAACACAGTAGCATGTGCCATTGGCAGAGGGTGTGACCGGACTGGGGTCTGGGGTAGGCTCCTGGCCCCACTGCCTGCTGGGCACACTCCAGAGTGCGACTGTGAGTGTTCTAAGAAGGTCAGAAAACCAGGAGAATATATTTTGAATGTTTTCCATGTCAAAACAGTCTTGCTTATAGCAAGAAACAGCAAACTTCTACAGAAAACTTTTGCTGTAAAGGGCTAGAGAGCAACCGTTTTAGACTTTGCAGACTACATGGTCTCTATTACATTACTCAGCTCTGGTGTTGCAGCATGCAAGCAGCTGCTGTGGGTTGAATTGTGTCTTCCAAATTTCTTATGCTGCAATTTTAACCACCTGTACAGATAAAAAAGTACTTTGATTTTATCCATGATATTCAATTCCCTTTTGCTTCATTAAATATATGTATATATATCACACATATTTAGAAATAAAATGTTAACACTTGTTAATTTTGGGTGGTGAACATACCTACATGGATTTGTTGCATTAATCTTTGAAATGTTTTATATTTGTAAGACTGTGGAAAACACCAGCTGGGAGTTACTGTACATTCTGACACTGGATGATAAGCAACTGGACAGGAACTGTGGTGGGCTGTGGGGATGATATCCCTTGTGCAGATGACGCATGTTACAGTGATATATGTCTACTCCTTGAGAACAGGCAGCTCTGAAGGAATTTAACTAGAAGGTTTAACTACAGTTCTATGTGGGTCAAATTGTGTGTTTGTGAAATGACAGAATATTATTTAAAAAGAGAAGCATTTGTTACAGAGAATCACTCTTCATTAAGAATATGTAATCAGATCAACATAGCATAGTGTGTGTTTACCTCTGAAATACAAGAATGCTTATGTTCAATAAAAGCCTTCATTTCAGTACTGATTATGCTAAGTATAAGATTATCTATACTTCATATTCCTATCCTATTTTTCTTATTGATATGACTTCTGTTTCAGTATTTTTGGCTAAAGTGGTTAGAAAACAACTGGTTGTAAGTCATTGAACAGGCCTGGACTCAGCTTCTCTCAGGTTTTACTTGGTTTACTCACCATATCCTACCTTCCTTTAGAACATTCTCCAAATCTGAAAGATATTGTTGTGGGCTCACATAAAATAAATAAAGCCATAGATTCATTTAAATATCTATTAGAGGATTTTTTTAACCAAGTTTCTCAGTTTAATAATAACAAACACTGGAAAAAACTCCTAAAACATTCTGTTTCCCTAGATTTTCCAAATTTTCAAAAATTGCCATTTTCATAGAATGTTATGGAAAACAACATGGAGATTCCTCAAAAAAATTAAACATAGAACTACCATATAACCCAGCATTTCCACTTTGGCTATTTGTTTTTAAAAATTAAAACAATAATTAGAAATGATATATGCAACCTTATGTTCATTACTGCATTGTGTATGATAGCCGAGATGTGGAAAAAACCCAGGTGTCCATCAAAAGATGAATGAATAAAGGACATGTGATATTTACATATGGTGAAATACTAGATATAAAAGAGAATGGATAATGATATATATTCATATATATGGCATGTGTGTGTGTGTCTGTGTATCTTGAGACAACATGGATGGTCTTAGAGGGTATTTTGTTAAGTGAAATAAGTCAAACAGAGAAAGACAAATATCGTATGATTTCACTTATATGTGGAATCTAAAAACAAACAAACAAACAAACAAACAAACAAAACAGAACAGAAACAAACTCATAGATACAGAGAACAAACTGATGATTACCAGAGGGGAGAGGGTAGGAGGTTGGCAGAAAAGAGGAAGGAGATTAAAAATAAAAATAGACATTTATATTGGAAAGAATGTTATTTTTAAAAATGTTGAGTAGATGTGTTTCTACCTCTAACTGGCTCATCATGAGGATTTGACATGATTAATCAGAATTCATCCATGGTACACATCTTGTGCCTTTGTACCTGGCTCTCTAAGTTCATTATCCTGTGTATTCCTCATTAGTTCTGGACACAATGGTACCTGTGTTTTGCTCAAAGGAAGGTGGATTATTGACTCTACTCAGTTCCTTTGTTCTAATATTTAACCCCCAACATTTTTGTGGTTGGAAAGACTTCTAGTATAATATTTAAAGTTCTCCTATGTAAATATTTACTGGAAAATTCTGTTTGGAGCTGCTTTGGTAAGATCCAGGTTAGCTGTAAATTTAATGATGTTTTAATAATAATAGGTGCTACAAAACTTTTAAAATGCACATGACCCCTCCTAGTGCAAGAATGTTGCCCTCTGCACATGGTTCCTGGAATTTCCCATTGCTCACCTTCTAAAGGAATCCAGATTAGTAAGTCAGCAGAGTGCACCTGCCTTCAGAACAAATGGCACCCACAGCAGAGTAGAGCAGATCATCCGGTCTCGTTGAACATCTCCCAGTGCACTAATTGTAGCTTTGATGTTTGGAGTCATGACACTGAACTTCCTGGGAAGAGCCCAAGATCATTTTTACCATAAGTGTGGCATTCAGTGGGTACTGATAAATGGATAGCTAAAAGCATGAATGGATTACACCAGGTACAATGGGAAACAATTGAAGATTTACATGAAAACACTTCCTTTAAAATATATTTTTGCTAAAATTATCATTATTAGCATTTGGAAGACCACCATCCCCACCCTAACCCCAAAATAAATAAGAGAAAGGTAAAAACACAAAAAACCAAAAAACTATTCCCATAAGACTCTTCCAAACCATCCATACCAAGTACAAAGTCAAAATATTAAAAACAAATGTTTAAACCAAAAAAGAGTGAAATGTCACATACCCACCTGGCCCCTCCTGTCAACACCACACATTAAGTGAAATGATGTCACATGGCATAGATCTTCCCTTCCCAGTCCTAGTACAAGTTTCTTGAGAGTAAGGGACATTCCATTGGCATCTCCAGTCTTTAATTGGGTGTTCAACACACTGACACTCAAGAAAAACTTGCACCATAAGACTGAAATGCCATGTGAGTTTTTCTTTTTTCCCCACCCTCCATGAATTGCCTTCCTGGTCTTCTGCTACAATACTGACTTTAACTTATAGGCTAACCTGCTATGCCAAAGTCTATGATGATTAGAAGAGGGGCTGTTATTCCTCGGGGGATCTGGGAAGCTCCTAGGAGTGCTTCCCAGCCTTAGGAAACTGGTGTACTGCCAAGCAGAAAGGAGCAAATGGTGATGTCCTTCCTAGTGGAGAGAGAGCAACCAGGAGGTAGAAGGTGTCAGGAGCAGCGGCCATGACCAATGACAGGCAGAAGCAGAGGCTGGGCTCAGATGAGAGGGATATTTCACCACTGGTTACAGAATTGGAATTTAACCTGCAATAAGTTGTCACAGAAAGTTTTAAGGAAGTGACATGATGTGATATAGTCATTAGCAGATTCACTGTTGATAGATTTAAAGGCGAGACACAGAATTCAAAGAGATCTGTTAAGAAACTATCACAATAGTTGAGAGAAAACATATTAAAAGCCTAAACTAGGACAGTTGAAAGAGGGTTAGAAAGTTCAAGAAATTCCAGAAATAGATTTTACATAATTTGATAAATGCTTGGGAGGAGATGAAACTGACTCTCAAATGTGAAGCCTGAGTCACTGACAGAATGCAGTGCATGATATGCACAGGTAACAAGATGGAGTAGGGTCTGTGTTCCCAGAAGGGACATCGGTACCTGAAGCAGGCAGCTCGGAACCAAGGTCTGATATCTGGAGAGAAGTCAGGTTGGACCAAAATTTGGAAGCCAGAGGAAATAGATGAAATCATAAAATTAGATCAAAGGAAGGGGTATAAATTTAGCAGGACCAGGAGTACAAATTTTCAGGGAGTACTTACATTTAAGCAAATAAGAAATCGAAATGCACAGTGAAAAAAGTGAGAGGAACCATGGCCCAGAAATGAGAAAAGGAGCATCAGGAGAGAGAGGCCAACAGCCTCAAATGCCCACATGGAAGTGGGGAGAGTGAGAAGAGAGGTGGGTGGTGGGGCAGTTAAGTAAGTCATTGATAATTTTTGAAAGAGCAATGAAGGATAGCGTCCAAATTCCAGTGAGGAGTGAGTAAAGCAATCAAAGATGTAGAAGATCAAGATTCCCTTTTGAAAATTTCAGTAGTGTGACAGGAAGAGAGGGTAGATTGATGGGGAAAGGGAGATGGATTGCAATTGATCAAAAGTAGGGATTTATACACATATGTAAGTTGAGAAGTGGAAAACTGCAAGGGGGATTGTAAGATGTAAGAGAAAAAAATTAAAAGGTTGGCATGTGCTTCAGAAGTGAATTGGGATCCTGTCCCAAAAGGACCAGGAAAGGAGAGAATAGGTACCAATTCAAAGAAAACTTGAGGTGAGGGAGAGCACAGGAAACTGGCTGCTATCAGGTCATGCAGGTCCGCTTGGGGAAACTCCTTTGGCACTGGATTCTCAGAAGCAAATTCAAGTCCTCAGGCCCTACAAAGTCCAAATTGCCAGACCCTGATGCAGAAGTCATTTCAAAAAGCCAGTTAAGTCAGGGCTGAGCAATGGTATCAACATCAAGGTCAGGGTTATGGAAAAGATAAATCAAGCTCCTGAGCAGTAAGTTTCCGGAAAGTCACTGCAGTAGTTTAGGATCAGATAATAGTTCAGTGAAACCAGCAAATCTAGTTAATGGAGTGATTCAGCTCTTCCAGCCAGAGCTAGTTAACCCTTACCTCCCCAGCTAACACTTCCTTCTGAGATGCAAGAAAGATAGTATGGGCCTCAGCGTAAGTAGAGTTGCCCTGCTTGCTAACAATATGAAATTGAGAAAGTTAAGCTCTCCATGCTCCTTCTATACAAATGAGAATAATTGTGCATCCTTCTCAGATTGTTTTGTGAATAAAATGAGATACAATTTAAAAGTGTGTAGCTCATGGGAAGTATTCAATGAACGAGAATTTCCTTTTCTTCATTCCTTTATATTTACAGTACATATAATGAGAGTTAAGAAAGGAGAAAATGGAAGCATTTGGAACAGCACTGGCATGTTGCAGATGTTCAATAAATGCTAATTATCATCATGATGATTATGCAGCCATTTAAAAGAATAAAGTACATTTGTAGGTTCTGCTACATATGGAAAGAGCTCCAAAATATATTGACTGAAAAAGCCAGAACAGATTGGAGCGTGTTGCCAGGGGTGGTTGGGAATGTGGTGGGGGGATAGAATGAGTGAAGGACATCAAAAGGTACATATTTCCAGCTATAAAATAAATAATTTCTGGGTATCCAATGTACAGCATCATGACTAGAGTTAATAATTCTGTATTGTATGTTATTTGAAAGTTGCTAAGTAAATTTTAAAAGTTCTCATCAAACAGACACCAAAAAACTTTGTAACTGTGAGGTTATGGATGTTAATCAAACTTATTGTGATGACCACTTTGCAATATGTACAAATATCTAATCATTATATTATATACCTGAAACTAGTATGTCAATTATACCTCAATAAATTTTTAATTTTTTTAATTAAAAAAGAAAATACTTGTAACTAACATTTTAATTTGGACTTTCTTACTGGTCCATGGTCTTGGGTAATTTATTTAAGCCCTTGTCTGTTTTCTCATCTGTAAAAAGGAGATAATAATAGTATCTGCTTCACATAGGATGGTGTGAAAATAAAGAATTGATATGATGTAAAACACCTAGGATAGTACCTGGCACATAGCAAGTCACTGTATTTGTGTCAGCTATTATTGTTTTTGAGTATTTACTCCGTCCAGCAGGGTACGAAGTGCTTTCTGTATACTGAAACCCTGACAGCCCACTCAGGTGGCATGGTGAGTGTTGCTGTTCATGTAAACAGCGCACCCTGTGGTTGCCTAGAGCTCCCCAACAGAAAGGCCTCTCCAAGAGAGTGTTCTCATTTAATCTTCATGACACTCCTGCAAGGCAGACAGCTATGGGTCCACAACAGCTGGGTCCACAATAGCTATGTGACGATTTCGGGCAGATGTTTTCAGAATTCAGTATTTCGTTTGGATTTTATTAAAATAATATAGTGCATCTATTACAGAACATCCAGCAGAGTCACTGCTGGTGGGGTAAATAATGGCTATAAATAACATCACATCAGTTCAGGTCTGGTCTTTCTGCCAAATGACTTCATATGGAATGCAGAAAAAAATCTTCCCGCTTATAAAACTTTTTGGATCCCTGCATTGGGATAAGTGTGAAAATGATTTATCTGCTGCATTTACATAGCAGGAAACTGAAGCTTGGAGAGATTGATCTGTCAAACATCCAACTGCCAGCAAATTAGAGCTTCAAGTCAAACTCAGGTGGTCTGATGCTATATTTCTTGATCTTAATGTTTACACTACATTGCTTCCCAAGGAAATAAAAATAAGAAAGTGGCAACAGAAGGACAGGAAAAAAGAACTCTTCCCAAGTCCAGGCAAAAATTGAAGCCTATGGTATAATCATAATCACTAGGTTCTCTGCACTAGTGCCTTACACAATGATTTCATTTAATCTTGATTTCTACCTTGTGATGTAGATACTATCTCTGTTTGTCAGAAGGAAATTAAGGCTAAGAGAAAGTAAGTTACTTGTTCAGGAGCCTATGGGCAGTAAGGGGCAAGCTGATTCCCAAAGCCCCATTCCTACCCTTGTGGTCACAGTGCCTCCCCCAGTCAACCTTCCCTTTGTGCCCTTGAAGGAACATCTTCTTCCTGCCATTCTTGTTTCTCTTGTCTTTTCCATTATCTTTATTTCCTCTGTAAGCTTAGAAATTGCACACCTCTGATAGAACATTGAGGGCTAGTTCAGGACCAACTCATAGTAGCCCTCCACAGATACTGGATGATTTTATGAAGACAGCTGTGATAAGGTTCTTACACAAACTCCCAAGCTTTCAGCTCTGCCTCCCCAATACCACTTACCACCTTCCTAAGCGGATAGGCTAGACCAGAATGACCATCTGTAACAGTGTGCCTGGGACTATCTGATTTACTGCTGTTGTCCCAGCTTGATGTTAAAAGCAACAGCTTCACTTTCAGAAGTGCCCCAGTTTGGGTAAAACTAGGTGTGACTAAATTTGGCTCTCCATATGAGACAGAATGGGGGCTCAAGGTAAAAATTATTACAGAAAATAGAAAGAGATACATATTTGTACCTTTGAATTTTATAGCCAGTAACACTTATAACACTGTGATTTTTAATGTCACAGTATTCCATTTTAAGAATGTTCTATAATTTATTTAACTAATTTCTTAGCATAGGACATTTGGATTATTCCAACTTTTCATTATTTTAAATGATACTGGGACAAACACATTAGTCTGCACATATCACTAATTAATTAAACCTGTTTAAGCCAGCTACCACATCATGAGGGTACTTTCTGGAAAGCTTAAACTATTTATATTCTGACCAGTACAAATGAGAGTGCCCATATTCAGTATAACTGCTAATACTTGGTATTATCTGTTTGGTTTTAATAAATGCTGGAAAGGAAGGGGAAGATAGCTTCATGTCTGTACCAGAAGCCCACTGAACTACACGTTGCTGGCTATCTCAAAACTTTAGAGAGGACATTCTTGGAGATGGATACTCTTGGTTCTAGGATGAGGTCTCCCTCCTCCCCTAACCAGTAGGGCTTGTTCTCAGGAGCATCCTTACCTGAATAGGAAGTATTACCCAAACTGCCACACATAGTAACCACCCTTAAAATGCAAAAGTAAGGCTTATTCTCTTACAAAACCAGAATACTGGGTATTGGTGATGGTGGGCTTGGGGATTTTTTTCTTGTTTGATTATATATGGAAAGCAGCTTCCCAGAATGAGCCTTGGGTAGACTCACACGCTAAGGACACTAGGCGCTGTTTTCCTCCCTCTCCACATCCTGTTCCCCATACTTGTCCATACACAAAATGAAGCTCTGCATGGAAGGAAAGCCTAAGATCCACAAGTGCAAATAAGAAAGGATGTGTGTGTTGGCGGGCAGGTGCGGGTAGCTCAGATGAAGGGATGAGAATGCATACCTCATAAAAGGTACTGAGTACATTAAATTGGCAGTTAGACTTATGAAGTCTTTCTAGCATATCTAGGAAGTCAGACTAATCCTTCACTGGGTATTTATATCCTATCTGTCTTAAAAACATTAATACAGTTAAATATACACTAATTAAACTCTTACTTAAAAATTACCAAATGTTACCATTTTGTCCTACCGGCTTCAGATTTTTATATCTTGAAATAAATAAAAATTACTGATAGTTACATGCTCTGTGTTCCTCTCCCTGATCCTATTTATTTCCCTCCCTCCCTCCCTCCCCAGAGGTAAGCACTATTATGCAGCTGAAAGCATACATTATTGTTTTCTGTAAGTTTATATGCTTTTGTACTTCTACTTGCTTTCCTCACTCAGCCACACCACAGCTGTTGCTCAGGGTAGGCACAGCACAGCTGCTGAGGGCTCCATTCACACAGATCACTATAAGCACCCCGCTTGGCGATGTGCAGTGTGGTAGCCCCTGCACTTCACATTCTGTTTCGAGATACATGTTGATGCATGATGGATCTTGAATTAGTTTTAATTATCCTATTGTTTTTATCATGAGGCTACGCCACATTTTATTTATTGATTTCCTTAGGGGAAGATGTTTTGCTATTGCACAGGGCCAGTGAATATCTTTATGAATATCTTCATTTTTACAGATACATAAGTTTCTCTGGGGAATAACCATTCTTTACTCTCATGTGACTGTAATTTTTTAAAATTATGCTACCAAACATTGTAATAAGAAAAAGACAAACATGGTAAAACTTAAAATATTTATTAGTATGAATCAGTGTTATTAAACCAAAAATAACAGATAAAACTGGGCAATGTCGAGGGCAGTGCTTTACTACAGAATGAATACAAGGTGGAAAGGTCCTAATTGTCTACAGCAATGTCTTCTATAGGTGAGAACTGGGTCCAGCCCAGACAGAAGGCCTTTATAAAAACATGAGAAAAGGGAGGGGTTTACACAACAGAGCACTGACATTGGATCACTGGGTCTGGTTTCAACAATGATGGTTAAAAGAATAAACTAGATACTTAACAGGTCTGAATACAGCTCAGAGCCTTTTTGTTTATAAGATAGCGCAATGCAGCCATCAGGTGCCATATTCCTCAAAAAATGAATTCAGTTCTCAATGGGGCACAGCCCTTTGGTTGGCTAAGGGTTAGTTTCAAGTCTTCAACCTTCTATAGTCTACAAGGTAACATCATATTCAGCATCCTAGTGTACTATTTTCAACCATGAAATGGCAAGTCAATTATATACCTACATAAAATACTTATATGACTCCACTGCTTTCCATTGGACAATAATCCCAACAAGAACCCGTGCCTGTATTATATAACACACGGTCGTGAGCCAAACTCAGCCAGTGAAATGGATTATATGTTGGTGAAACAAATATGAAATCACATTTACACATATATACATTATATCACACATGAAAGGAAAACAGAGAAAAAGGAGCAGTTTTGGAAAATTATGTGAAGAATGTTATATCATATGAAACTACTTGTCATTTTGGAGCAATAGTAATTACCAGGCATTTACATAATATTACTTAGTTATAGTTCAATTATTAAACAGCCAGAAAGTAATCATAAGGCAGAATTAAACAAGAAAAGAAAGCCTGAACAAACCTTCAGAGATGACTCCACATTTCTGCGAAGGCTTCTGTGCCAAGTGCCACTACTTTGTTCCAAGTAGTGATCGTGTGTGTGTGTGTGTGGGTGTGTGTGTGTGTGTACATCTGACTGGCTTGAATAGTTAAAACAGTGCAGAAAGGTGAAGCAGTACCCTCATGTGCCTCTGAAATAAAACCGTCACCCCGTTCATGGGTAGCTCACTACATGAGGATGAGATGAGCCATTTTATGCAAAATGCAACCACTACAGACCCAGTTCAAAGCTGTGCAGCTCCACTGGGACGTGTGTGCCACCTTAGCTAGGCAACCTGAGAGGCTGCCTAGAGATAAAACCAGGTTGTAAGGGACAAGTGAATTAGGGAAGGTTCCAAAAAGGCCTGCATGCAACCTGGAAAGAGGTCATTTCAATTTTCATTCCAAATTTTTCAACATTCGAAAGAGGCATGAAAATTGCTTGGCCTGCAAGCACAATCATGTTAACCAGTAATGTTCACAATGTGGAAAAAAACCTTAAAAGCCCTGCAAAGGCCCTGCCAACTCATTCAAATGGCACTTGCTAACATTTTTTGAGGTACCTGACTGGGAGAACTAAGAGGCACTTTTGAACCAAAAATAAGTGTTTCCAGCCTTCACATTCCAAGATTGTCAAACTACTCTTGCAAGCTGGGTGAAGAACATCAAGTAGACAGCAAATTCTTGACTTAAAAAAAAAATCCTTAATTTTGTGATTTCCACCTGTTGTCTTGATTACCATCCACATAAACAAGTATAAACTTGGCCCTGGTCTCTCAAGGACTCTTCCTCTTTGTTGATGGCGGTACTCAGTGTCTCCATGCGTCAGAGCACAGAAGACACAGACATGACAAGTCTGGGAAGAGGCAGCCCACACTCAGCTACTCCAAGTTCGAGGTCATCTGCTCATGACCTCTCCCCTGGCTTTTACATTGCAGGTTTTCAATAAATGTTTGCTGGCCCTTGAACATTCATGAAAAGAAGATATACAGGCTGGACCATGCTACATGGTTAACTATTTCTGAGGCTATTGTTTTTACAGTTTCTTAGCTCCCACAAAAGGCCTCGATCTGAACATCTTTCAACAATCGCCTTCTAGTATAAGCCCTAATAGGAAACCAACTGCTTCTTGATCCCACGTTTTTATGAAAGTTAGAATGGTAACTGAATTCAAATTTGGAATGGAAATAGCTTTTCTTCTTCTTCATGCTTTTTCTCCCTTTTCTGCCTTTGGATTCAGACATCTCTTATTAATTGAGCAGACAGGAAACCTTAAAAAAAAGGTTTTTATCAAAGCCTATTCTTAGTTAATTTGTATTCCAGCATTGGGTCCCTATTAAGCCAAAATATCTACCTCCCAAGCTTGGCATCTTCTAAAATGCTTTCTCCAATTTTGCAGTTGGGGTCTACAATCTTAAGGTGCTGGTACTTCCCTTGGATGGCTTTCCTGTATTAATTGCAATTATTAGAGGTCTGCCCTGTGATATAGACTCAAATGTCCTCCAGTTAATCCCACCCCCTGATATGACGCTGACATATTCTGTTAATAAAATAGTACTCTGGGAGTTATCCCTCTCTAAGAGAGCAGGAATTTATTGTCAGGGAGGCGATGTGTTCCAAGTCATCTCTGGAGTAATATGTGCATCCCACATCTGTTGCTGCTTATACGGTGACCACTTCAGTGGCTCTTCCACACCAGGTCCCCCAACCCAACAATTACATGCAATATTTTACTCAGATTTGATTTGTTTGTTTACATGCGACTAAAACTTAGAAACATGTTCATCAAGTAGAAGTCAGAGACGTAGGCAACAGTTTCTAAAACATCTTTCTCAACTTTTATAACAGCTCGAGTCTGCAGCTTGAGTGACGATCCAATTATACTCCATTTAATGGTAAATTAAATAAAATTAAGTTAACCTTTTAGTGAAAGCTGGTTAGGTAACAAAGGCAATGGCACTGAAGAAGTTACTTGAATTTGGCTAGGGAACACAGGAAATCAGAGTGGAACACCACTTTTAGAATCTCACACACACAGTGAATCAGTAAGATTTTCGTACACATTGAAAATATTTTAAGGTTTTTAACAAAAACTCAACTATACTTATTATCTAATATCCATTTTCTTCTGTGTGCATTTCATGCAAAAAAGACTAGGTGGTGGGTTTTTCCAGAGTTTTCTCAACTCCTTTTGGGACCTTTCCTGCCCTACGCCCTGCAGGTCTTCCAGAATGCCAAGCCAGTGTGCTCACTTCTCTCTAAGTGAGGTGCCAGGCCACCGAGAAGGGGGTCCTTCAGCAGTGCATGGGGAGGTGGCTCTGGCTTCTTCAAGTACAGTGGGCCATGGGCCCTGGTCAGCAGCACCGTCGGCCGGCTGGTGCGGTGGGCTTCCCAAGTTTGATTGCTCCATTGTTTCCATTTTCATGGGGGTCCAACGGTGGGATTTGGCGACCTGAAACAAAAAGGAGGTCAACGTTGAGTTCCTTTTTCCCTGTTGACACCACACACAGATTGTGACTGTGCCTCACTTAATGTTTGTGTTATGTGTAGAAAGTAGAGGGGCTTCAGGTGTAACTCTCTTGCCATCTCCTTCCCTCCCTTCCTTATGTTGTTGCTCTGCATGAAGTCAAGCTCATGTTTAGAATATTAAGGAAAAGTACAATCAGCTTCTTGGGGATACAGATTTCCTTAGACTTGGAGCCTCTTACTTCTGAGTGAAAGTTTCCATCCATCTTCTCAGTACAAACACCAGCCCACCGATCCTCCCTACAGATCCATCCCACTGGACCGAACTACTCCAGGCACCAGGACTTCAACAGGGAATATTTGTCTTTTCTGCTACTTAAAATAGAACTGGACTGGGAATTGTAATCTTCCTCATAATGTCATATATTAACACTTAGCTTTCTATTCCTCAGCCTACCAACATACTTGGAGCATTAACTAAAAAAGCCCTAAGTAATCTTATCATCCACATGTAATCTTATTTTTTTAATTTAATTTAAAATATTATCCTATAGTCTTTGTAAATAAACACAAAATAAAATTTAAAAGGTAATGGAGGAGGATAGGAAGGTGATAACTAAAAGATATGGAGGTTTTGTTTTTAGATAATAAAGATATTCTAAAATTGACTGCTGATGGGTGTACATATCTGTAACTAGACTAAAAACCATTTAATTATGTACTTTAAATGGATGAAATGTATGGTATGTGAGTTTTTAAAAGTATAT
The DNA here is from genome assembly GCA_004024845.1 of Tonatia bakeri. Classification (NCBI taxonomy): domain Eukaryota; kingdom Metazoa; phylum Chordata; class Mammalia; order Chiroptera; family Phyllostomidae; genus Tonatia; species Tonatia bakeri. The sequence goes on from PVIA01004707.1 coordinate 44,964, forward strand.
TGTTATTGAGATGTAATTGGCATATAACATTATGTACATTAAATTGATAATTTATATACTGCAATATAATTATCCATAGTGTTAGCTATGCCTCTATGATATTGCATAATTATCATTTCTTTTTTGTCATGGGAACCATTAAGATCAAGTTTCTTAGCCACTGTGAAACTTATAATATAGGAGTGTTATCTATAATCAGATATGTGAGTTTTATTTCAAAAAGATATCCTTAGAAAAGGCAATGGAATCTGGAAATCACAAATATTTATTTAGAATAGTTTCCAAAAATTTTCACAGGCACCATCCTCACTTAGCCCTGTGAAATTGGTGAAATGGTTATCATCATTATCATTGTACTATGCTTCAGAAAACTTAGATTATATGCTAAAGGTCACAACAATAATCAGTGGCACAGATGGTTCTTTGTAACCTACATCTTGTTTTTTCTGACGGATCCCAAAGCTTTCTTCCCATTCTACCTCGTTATTTCACTATGCTACTTTTTTCTCCACAATGAAAAAGGCATGAAAGTCAGCTCTAAAATAAGGATTTTTTAAAATCAGCTAATTAGCTTATTAGTTTACTAAGTAACCAGCAATTAGAAATGGAAAGGAAGTTAGCTCCGAAGACAAAGTCTTTCAATACAACTGGATGTTATGTCATGACCATAAAGAGAGTCAAAATCCCTGGTAGAAGCACATTTCTACAAGAAGCAGAAATAGTTCATTTCAAAGGTATTAATGCATTGTGTAGATAGGGTAGGTGGTGTGGCCATTCAACAAGGCTCAAGTATAAAAATTAACGTCATTGGTAATTATCCAAAATTCAAAATTTATTGCTCTTCATCTAATTATGGATCAGATGGAAGGGTTATAATAATTTCTGCAGCTATTGCTTCTACCATTTCATATTGCCAACAAAGCTACATAAAGCTTTTGCAGCCCTGACTGGTGGGGCTCAGTTGGTTGAGTGTCGTACTGCAAAACAAAAAGTTGCCAGTTGGATTCCTGGTCAGGACACTTGCCCTGGTAGCAGGCCTGGTCTCAGGCTGGGGGCATGCGAGAAGCAACCAATCGATGTCTCGCTCACACATGGATGTTTCTCTCCCTCTTTCTCCTGCCTTTCCTCTCTCTCTAAAAATAAATATATTATTTTTTTAAAAAAAAAGCTTTTGCAGGCCATTCTTGAAAAAGTTCACTACTAATCCAGAAGCAAATAAGAATGTTAAGTATGTATTTTCCTTTTCTAGACATGCTGTGTTCTTTAACTTGTCATAATTAAAAGGAAGTAAACAAAATGCTTTTTCTACTTTGTCAACCTTAAGTGTTAAATTCAGGAGAAAGTTCCCAAACACCTCAAATACTCTGAATTTATTTAGGTCTTGCCAAGTCAAGTGTTACTTACTCCTTGAAAAGAGGTGTTTTGGAGGGATGACAGTGTCAAGATATATCATTACATAAGTTATTTAAATCAATAATACTTCAGGTGCCTCCTGAGTGTGTTAGGTACTGCCATAGGGACTTTTATTTTTGCATCTGAAATATTTTTTAGACAAAATTATAATTCTGATTGGTGCCAACTATTGCCCTAGTTAACAAAGACAAGTATCGTTTACTGATCAGTATTTTCAGCAATATCAAAATCAATATCTATACTAATATCAACTTCATGTTATCCTTATGTTATTAACTCTAAAGTTAACAAAACAGCATTAAGCTTTTAGTCCTCCTAGGCATGGCTTATTCTACATGCCTTGTGTCATAAGTTTTGTCCTATGAAGACTATCCCAAATATTAAAAAAAAATTATTTATGACATATTCATTACAATCACAAGAGGAGAATGAAAATCTGAAAACAAGGAACATACAAAGAAAATGAAAATGTTAGGGCAGCCTGTCAGTATGCTTCCTTGCCCTCGTCTCCTTTCTCCTTCTTCCCTGCCTCTCACTTCTCTCCTGAGTAAACAATAAGCAAGACAATGTTTGAGACGCAAGATTAAGTTAAGACCTGAGTCACACCTCAAGGAGACTCCCTTCTTATTCATTTTAAATTTCAAACAGTGTTTTTGAATCAGTTGTTGAACCTAGTTTTTTAGAGGCAGCAGGTTCTGTTTATCTTCAGAATATTTGAAATCTCACTTATTAGAACACAATGTTCCTCAAAAACAGAATTACTGCAGTTTTCTCAGACTTCATTTTTGCTCATCTGGTAGAAAGAGTTTTGAAATCTGAGAGTCAGTGTCCCAGTTAAGTGAACTCAGTCCTAAGTTATTTAGTATCTCCAAGACCTCCTTCCATCACCTATAAAAAGAATGGGACAAAGTAACTTGATAACTACTACACGATATAGATATATGGCTATTACTAATATCGAAAGAACTAATGACAATGAACAGAGTCATGGCTCTAGGCGCTGCTCAAGTGGTGTCTGCACGGGGAGAACTCATGCCTAGTGGCTCCTTGTGGTCGACACTCAGGGTTCAGTTACTAAGATTGAGATCTGCCTTGCTCCTTATACAGAACACTCATCATGAGAGGCACCCACATACCCCAGCTTCAGTGAGTGAAAGGAGGTGCTTCCACTTTAAGGCAAAAAGAGAGGAAATCCATGTCATAACAATGAGGCAAGAACCTTAAAAAGAGAAGGAAGCAAACAGCATTGTGAAAACACTAGAGCTCAGAATCTTATGGTCTGAGTTATTTGGAACTTACTGAAAGTTAAATGTACTTAGACAAAAGAACAGTTCCAGAAAATGACCATCGCATTTTGTACCAAGCTGATTACCCTGGAACACTGTTGAATTAGTATTAATTACACAGGGCATAAACTAGGACGAAAATATACATACAAACATCTGAAAAGGCCCCGAGCATCATCTGCATGTTTCTGCTTTTACAGCATGTTCTCTGAGTACACAATCTTCACAACCCATCATCCTTGAGTATAAATGCTAGGCCAGGGTGTTTATTTTAATTAGGTTTGGATTGTGTAAGGTTCTGTTTAGGAAGAGTTAAAAGACTCGTTTTTGAAGTTCAGTTTTCCTGAAAGTTGACAGCCCAGAGGAAAAGCAGGTTTTATAAATGATTCCTCGGGCATGCAGTATGTGAAAAAACAAAGTCCAAGCCTATACATTTATCACAGCTCTAGACTAGAGGCTGTAATGCCTTTATACACGATGAAAATAAAACAGCACGCTCAGCTGCAGCTGTCCTCTTTCCATGAGTGGTGGACTGGCCATTCCCAGCAAGAGCTTGAAGTCCTCTCTGCCTATTTCTTCTCTCTCTTCATTCCACCTCCAGTATGTACTTGGCTCAGCTATCTTTTGTTGAGTTTTAATGGTGCTGGTAGTTGCTGTGTAACTTCCATTTCTTAATCCTGACTTTCTGAATCATTCAGATTAGTAAATTGACCAAATTTATTAAGACTTGGCAGTATTTCTTATTGGTAATGACCCTCAAGCATAAACATTTAGAGAAGGGGGTCTCTACAGAACACCGCAATGGCTCAAAATCATGGGACGTTGCCCTAAGAATACAGAATGGGGGCACAGAAGACACACATGACACTTGGGGTCACTCTCTGTAACTATCCTCCTGCTGCAGTAAAGAGGACCATATCAGAATTACTAGATGACCTTGAATATTAGAGTGTAGAGTTTCACATTCTATACAGAACAAGAATGGCTTAGGAGACAGGAAGTGAATTTAGTCAGAAGGCCTGTAAAAAGTCCAGGTCAGGGATACCGAGAGCCTTCATTTAGGGGCAGTTGAGGAGAATAGAAACAAAGATGGAAAGAGAACTACAGCAAGACACTTGGCAGATGAGACAACTGATTGGATGTGGCAAGGTGAAGAGAGGATTTTTTTTTAAAAGTTAAAAGTCTAGGAAGCTGAAGGAAGGCGATGCTCCAACAAAGAAGGAAGCAAGGAGGAAGTCAGCATCGGCCCTTAGTTAAAACACCAAATGTCTTAAACATGAAGGGCTTGAGACACTCTAAAACCATTAGGTTTCTTTACCATTCAAAGGCATCTTCTCTCCACAGACTTTCTTCTGAATAACTAGACCATTTTTTGGGAGCAGTTACAGATTCATAGAAAAAATTGAACATACAGTACAGAGAGTTTCCCCTCATCCCTCTCATCCCAATTTCCCTATTTTTAACATCTTGCATTAGTATGAAACGTTTACTATAATTGAGGACTCATTATTGATCATTATTATTAATTAAAGCCCAGAATTTATGGTTTACTCTTCGTGCAATACAGTCTATGGATTTTAATAAATGCATAATGACATGTACCCACCATTACAATAAACACAGAGAATAGTTTCACTGCTCTAAACATCCTCTATGCTCCATCTATTAATCCCTCCTTTCTTCCCTTCCTCCAAGTCACCAGCAATCACTCATCTTACTGTCTTCATAGTTTTGCATTTCCCAGAATGCCATAGAGAAGGAATCATACAGTATGTAGCCTTTTCAGATTGTCTTCTTTCACTTTGTAACATGCATTTAAACCTCTATCATGTCTTTTTGTGCCTGAGATCTCATTTGGTTTTAGCTCTGAGTAATATTCCACTTTATGGATATATCCCTTTCATTCATTTAAAAATCCTTACCCAAGGATACGTTCATTGATTTTGGAGAGAGAGACAAACATCTATGCGAGAGCGAAACATCGTTTGGTTGCCTCCCATATGTGTTCTGACCAGGGATTGAACCCACAACCTAGTTCTGTGCCCTGACTGGAAATTGAACCTGTAACCTTTTGATGCATGAGGAAGATGCTCCAACCAACTGAGTAATCTGTCTGGCCAGGGCTCCATTTCATGTTTTAATTTAATATTTGAAAATTATAAGACATAAAAACCACAAGTCACAGGGAAAAATCTAACAAACTAGACTTCATCAAAATTGAAAACTTTTGCTCTTCCTAAGACATTGTCAAGAAAATTAAGACAAGCCACAGCCTGAAAAAAAAATCTGAAATATAAATACCTAACAAAGAACATATATCCAAAATACATAAGTAACCTTTAGAACTCAACAATAAGAAAACAAAGAACTCAAAATAGTCTAAATTTGAACAGATACTTTACCAAAAAAGACACAATGATTGCAAATAAGCAAATGAAAAGGCACTGAACATTACTAGTCATTAGGAAAATAAACACTAAAACCACAAGTAGATACCACTATATTCCTATTAGAATTGTTACAATTTTATCAACTGACCATACCAAATGTTAGCAAGGATATGGAGCAACTGGAGCTCTCCTACACTTGGGGTGGAAATGTAAAATGCTAAAACACTTTGGAAAACAGTCTGGCAGTCTCTTAAAAAGTTAAACATTACCTATCAGATAAGCCAGCCATTCCAGTTGTAAGTATTTATTCACACAAGATTTCAGTGAATGCTCATAGCAATCTTACTTGTAATTGCCAAAAACTGAAAAGTGACTCAAATGTTAGGGAAATGGATTAACAAATCATGGTTTACACATGTAAGAGAATACTACTCAGCAATAAAAAGGAATTCAGCAAAATCCACATGTTAAATTCTGTAGGCCAACTGATCTAATTTCTTATAAACAAATTGTATAAGAGAAATAAAGATATCAGCTAATCACTGTGTATGGAACTTACTTGTATCCTCATTCAAACAATTGGATTATCAATGTAAAATGCCAACAAAGAAACCATTTATGACAATTATGAGATAACTGAAGTCTGAACACTGGACATTTGATGTTATTAATATGATTATGGCACTATGATTATTAATGTGATAATGTAATTGTTGTAATGTGAAAAAGGCTACATACTGAAAATATTTACAGATTAAATGTCTGAGATTCCCTTCAAAATAATACAGGTTGGGGGGGGCGGGTCTGAGGTAGCGATGAAACCAACTTGGTTATGAATACATGATGGTTCACTATAGTACTCAGTTTGCTGGTGTATATGTTTAAAATTATCCAGAACAAAGTCCTTTTTTAAAGTTCCCTATAATCTCATCACTGTGAAAAACCATTGTTAACATTTTAATGTGTATATATCTTACCAATCTTTCCCGAGAAGAATATATCATTTACTAGTATATATTATATGGCTCACAATTTATGAAATCAGGATATAATACAAACTATTCTATAACTTTTGTTTCACACTCAACAATTTATCTTTTTATGTCAGTAAATACAGATTTACATCATCATCTTAATCACTAGTTTATATTAGCGTACCAGGATTTTTAAAAAACTATTTCCCAACTTTTAGACAGTTGAGTCATTTCCTGTTTTTCACCACAATGAATAATGTTACTGTTTAAACCACTGTTTGCAACCAGAAGTGATATGGACTAGAAGTTGAAGGCATGGGCTCCAAAGCCTGAATGCCTTCCTTCTAATATGGGCTGGGCCCTCTCACTTACTAGCTATGTGACCTAGAGCAAGTTACGAACTTCTCCATGCCCCAGTTTCCTCATATGTAAACTAGGGATTATACTGGCACCTACTGCATAGGATAAATGGTTCGTTAATGAGCTAATATATATTTAAACAACAACAGCACAGAATAAGAGCTTGCTATGTGTTAACATAAAATTAGCAAGTGTTCTGTTTTGTTTTTAAGTTTCTTTAACCTGCTCCAGACCAAAAGTAATTATTTAGAGAATTTCAAAAATCCAGTGGACTTCAAATAGCTAACACTCTGTGCAACGAGTGACTATGGAGCAAGACATGCTCACTGCCTGAGTCTGTACTCCCTCTCCTTCACGTTAACATCCTGTTTTAATTTTTCCAAATCAATATGCATACACCTCTAACTATATTCACTTTAATAAACACTTATCATCTTGTTCTCAAACAACAACAGACAACAAACCTAGTTCAATGTCTACAATGTCTCCAGGTGTGATTTTCAGAAAGGAGCCCGGCACTTTGTTCTCTGCAGTCAGCATCCAGATTCACTGGAGCAAAGCACAGCTGTGTGGCCGAGGTCCCCCTGCAATCCAGACACTTTTCTAGTGAGCCTGCAGCCCCACCTCTTTCAGCCCTCAGGGAGAGTTTTTTTTAAAGGTATATGAGTTGAATAATTAAAATGTGTGTCCCTCACACTCCAGAATCCAGTCTGCCAGACTCACAACCAATCCAGCCCCAGGAGAACTTGCTCCTGCGCCAATCTTCCTCATTCCATGAAAGGGAACCCTGGGAGTGCATCTCAGCGTCACTCATCCTCATCCCCCATTTCTAACCCGATACACAGTGTTACTGATTCTACTTTCAAAATTTCTGAAATTCATATCCACTTCTCTCTACCCTCGTCCAAGCCACCCACCCCTCTGCTAGACAACTACAACAGAATCTTAAATGGGTGAGCCTTTTCCAAGTTTTCCTCCTCCCACTACACTCTCCAAGGGTGATCTTTGGTCAGTATAAATTGAATATTATTCATGCTTAAAACCCTTGAGAGGCTTCCAGTTGCTTTCAGGATATCACCCTCTCCTTTCCTTTTCAAGGTTGTGAGAGGACCTGCCTCAGTCTCTAAGCTCATCTCCCAGGATTGCCCCATAACCCCCACCCTGCAGCCTACCAGCTTCCTTTCTCTTCCTTAAATGCACCACGCCACTTCCTGTCTCAATTACAGTGTTCATTCAGCCTGACAGCCCTTCCAGAGCTCTGTCCAACTGTCCCCTTCTCATTTTTCAGGTCCCACTTAAAATCATTTTCTCAGGGAGATCTTCCCACTCAAACTAAAGTTCCCACTTGTCACTATCCCCACAGTCCTTATTTTTTTGCTTTGTAGAATTTATTACAATGTGTAATTATATACCTATTTGACCTTGTGCCCACAGTCCCTCTCCCCACCCGCTGTCAGTTTGTTTTGTTCACCATGACGTCCCCAGTGTCTAACATGGAACCTGAACCATAAAAGAGCATAGGATATATTTGTTGAACAAACAAATAAAGGGATACTAAGGCCTCGCCAATCAGATGGTATTGTGCAAACTTAAGTCCCCATAGAAAAGTGATTACATTTTGTTTGATCCAGTGAACCCACTGAAACAGGATCTCCAGGAACATCATGAGATGAAGCTGAAGGTTCAAATTCAAAACCCTGAATTTGGTGCTATTCTATTTACTAATCTCAGCATTATGGGGAATATGACGGAATAAGATACGCTCCCAGAGAACTTACAGTCTCACCAGGAGAATAGACATACATCTGAAACACGTGGAGAATAATTTAAAGAACAAATATGCTCCAGTGTAAAAATGATGCAGCAGACCATAAGTAACCTAAATTAAAGGCAGGAACCATGGGTGAGAGTTGGGGCAGATGGAGACTTCATGAAGGGAGAAGATTTGAACTAGACCTTGAAGGAATTAAGGTTTTCAGGGAAGAAGAGAGGGGCATCACATACAGGGTCTGAGAGAGCTACTATATAACGGAGGGAATAAAGGCAAAGCCTGCCAAGCAAAGTCTGACATGAAGTTTGGTACCTGCCTTTCAAGTGACAATTACAGAGACAGGCAGAGAGAACTGTGTCATAAGGAAGACCATCAGGATTTTGGCTTTTGATTTCTAACACTTTAATAAGTAAACAGCAGCAGAATATTCTTTGTGTTTTCCTACACCAATTTAAAAACTCAAATGTATAATAATTTTCTTGATGAATTCTTCTTCTTATATCTTAACTTAAAGAGGAAACCTTTAATCTTCAAAGGTATAGGAACCCAAGAAAGAAAAATGAACAATACTGGATGCAAATGCATTGAAAAGAATCACCCCCAGGCAATGGGGTCAAGTAGGCCCCAAAACATGACTTAGAAAAGGGTGCCTTAGAAAAGGGTGCCGGGAGGAGCACCACTCCCAGGACACACACTTGGTGAGGACTGTGCACAGACCACCCAAAGCGGGGCAGTGCCTAGATCCTTTCCATGCTGGCTTCAGCCTTTGAAAATTGATAGTATTTTGGTAGACAATTTCCAATTAGAAAATATATTAACTCATTTTCAGAAAACACAGTTGATTCATTTCTGGGTTATGAACACTCTAGAAATGTAAAAGGGAAACATTTGTCTCTTTATTCAAGTAAATATGAATTAATTTTGTTTAAGCATCTCTTTATAAGAGGTCTTTTATTCTTACTGCTCACTTTTGTTTTCTTATTGCATCTTTTCTCCCAGGCACGTTTACATCTGGAACAGTGCTTTGGAGAGCATAGGTGTCAGCAATCTCTCGTTCTGTTTTGAGCTCAGAGAGAAGCACGTGTAATACAAGTAGAAACAGGGAAAAAGAAAATAAATGAAGTGTCTGCTGCTATATATTTAGGTGTACTTGGTACTGTGTTTTAAATTAACCTGTAGTTAGTAAAATGACAACAAACTCAACTATCAATAAAGGAACCTAAAAATAAAAACAACAACAACAAACAACAATGAAAACAAATACTAAGCAAATAACTAGAACAGGAACAGAATCAGAGAAATGATATCACATGGAGGGTTTTCAGTGGGGGAGGGGGAAGAAGTGGGGGAAAGGTACAGGGAATAAGAAACATAATTGGTAGGCATAAAACAGATGGGGAGAGGTTAAGAATGGTATAGGAAACAGAGAATTCAAAGAACTTATGTGTACAACTCAAGGACATGAACTAAGGGGGAGAATGCTGGAGGGTTGGGGATGAAGGGTGGAGGGGGATAAAGGGGGAAAATTGGGAAAACTGTAAAAGCATAATTAATAAAATATACTTAAAAAAAGAAAGTTACAGGCAAACAGCAATTAAAAAAAGAATAAAGAATAAATGATGCTGTGAAGGAAAAAAATAAAATAAAATACATTAATCTGTAGTTAGACTACAACACCTGATTCAGAAGAAATTCCCTTGAAGGAGTGAAGAGGATGGAGGGCACCAGCACTTGCAGAATATACAGGGCCTGGCAGAAGTAACATCTGCTTGAGTGTGGTTGGTAGGGTAATATAATATGGGTGTAATAATTTACAGTTCCAATTTGAACATTTCACCTAAAATGTCACATGGTGTGCTTGATGTGATATTGCTGTTATAGAATTACACACTTATGATTTTGTAATAAAAGATGTTGTAATAAAAGGGGTGTTATTTGTGCTGCACCCCGTATATGGAGAGAGATTTTGCCTCAGGCCGTGTATTTACAGACTTCTTTGCAAAGACACAACCAAAGCATAATGGGACAGAAACAGTAGTTTATTTGACATGGGAGACAAGGTGATATGACTATTCTACAGCTTCTGTAGGCATTAGTTTTTTGAAGCTATAATTCTCCAGTGATTTAAGTAGAACACTTGTTTTTCTTAAATGAATTAACCAGGAGGACCTCAGGAATTCCTCAGTCAAAACCCCAGTCCCTTTGAGCCATAAAACCTCATATGCATGAATGCATTTATACTGGCTGAACCACACAAAGAAATATCTTCCAAATTAAGGTATCAATTCTTACTGCTTAGGTTTGTTTTCTTCTTTGAGTATTCATTTCTTCATTTGGTATTAACAACTTACAGAAACCTCAAACTGAATGTCAGGTACACTCACTCCTTCGCTGAGCACTGCCGTCTGCATTGTCTGCCTCCCAGGGACTACAGCGGGGGACAGAGTGCTAGAATGTACAGGGAGCTGCAAAAAGGAAAGCTGTGGATGTCATGGTCATCAGGAGCTATCTAGCTTCAGTAATTAAAAGCATTAATAAAAACAAAATATTTAATAGCTGCAGAATTAGACTAGCCTACCAGAAAAGCCAAATGCCACCAGGAAAATGAGTCTGACCTCAGGAAATAGGAGGTTAATGGAATGAGCTCAAGCCAGCCCCCTCAGATGTCACTCAGAGTTACACAGTGATGGAGGGCAGCTGAGCAGTTTCTTCCCCACAGAGCACTGCACCCATGGCCCACTTTTTGGGAAGGAATAGGAGTCTGGGAATATGGGGCTTCCAACATAAAATTAGAGCCCTAGCACTCCAGAGTTGAACCACTCAGATAGATGATCTTGGAGAACATGATTCTGTTGACAGTGTGAAATGACAGCAAGAGAATGAATCCTTCTGAAGGAGACAGGAAGAAAAGGTGATGCAGGACCAGTGAACAAAAAGGGTGGGCCTGCAGTCTTTCATGCATTTCTGTGGTGCAAGTAACCCAGTCAGGGTTCCTCATCTCCAGTGAATTCTCCATCAAGCCAAAAGAAACAAACAAAATATTCCCTGATGTGGGTTCTCAGAGTCTGAAGTAATGAACCAAAACCAGTTAAAAGGAAATAAAATCTGTTTCGGGAAGTAACAGCCCCTCTGACTTTGAGAGCACCGCCAACAATGACCTCAGAGAGATCAAACTATCAGTTTCCCTTCTGGAATTCCCTTCTGGAACTGTCTGGAGCCAAGATATTTGAGAACAACTGCCAACTGTTCAGGAGTTCAACTTTTCCTAAGGTGACCCTTAAGGGGAAGTTTTGTGAGGTCCCAGCACCTCACAAAACAGTTATACTTCTTGCAAAGTCCCCAGTTATGCTCCAAAGGTATCTCAGGACATAGTTTCCCAAGATCACTGCCAGCAGGTAGCTCTCTGGGGGCACTCAGAACAGAACATCATTACCAGAGAAGTAATGGTCCAGCAGCTGTGAGAGAGCTCTTAGATAAAGGTTATTCATGGGGAGCCAGCATAAAGAAAACGAAGCATAACATTACCCAGAACTGGAGATGGAGAAGTGAGCCATCACCTTCTATTAATTAGCTGATCAGAAATGAGGAAAATACTTACAAATCGACTCTCCACCAATTCCCAATTTCAGGTCATGTGGGATGCAGACACTATTTTGTTGGTGATCATCAGGCAAAAGAAAATAACTAAAAGGTTCTCTTGTTTTCCTAGAGTCATTCAGTTAAATGGGTGACTTTAGTTTGCTACACCTCCTCGCTGTCTATTTTATTTCTTCTCCCCTTGACATACTAATATATGAGGGAAACCAGAGTTTGTCACCCCAAAACATATCTTTTTAGATATTGATCTTTTAAAGCGATTTTTAAGAAAAGACTAAAGAAAAACCTTTAACCTTCCCCTAACTGCCTAAAAGGATTTAAATAGATGGCATGCTCTAGGAAGGGAGCTGTCATTACAGATAACTATAGTTTCATGTAAACCAGCACGACAGACAGGGAGGAACACAGCAAGGCCCATTTTATCTGTCATCTCTTCTCTGTGTACCATCGTTAAGATGGCCCAGCAAACATTTATTTATCAGTCATTTGTTTTTCCATCACCATGTGGATTGCCGTCTTCACCTTTGAATTCCCAAACCATAACCCATCCCCCCTTCTCCTTAGCTCAAGATGGCACATAAGCCTCAATTGCCAATTCTGTCCTGGAGTCCCATATTCTTATGAAGCCCTCATATGTACATAAATAATCAATTTGGTCATTTTCTCTTGTTAATCTGTTTTATGTCATTTTGATTAGTCTAGCCAGAAGAACTTAGATGGGTAAAACAAAAATTAATTTTTCTAGCCCCACAAATAAAATGCTATAGAATAATTTTTTAATTAAAGTAAATTTTATTTTGTAACAGACTTACTTCATTCTGACTCACAAAACACAGAATTATCAGGTAGAAGAACAGAAGTATGGAAATTTAGAATTGGGAGACACAAGATGGGTCAGTGCTGACAAGTGCATGCTTGTGGGTTTTATATCCACATCATCAGACAAATTCACACCAAGGAAAAGCTCTACTTTGGAGTTCTGTAATTTCATCCACTGACTCTCGGAGGCATAAAAATGTAAGCTAAGCTAAAAACACAATTCTAGGTACTTACTGATTCCTTGAAAGAGCTCTTCAATATTAATAGCATTTTTTGCACTTGTTTCAACCACGATGGCACCGATGGATTCAGCATATTCCTTCGCATCCTTCAAGGGAACTTCTCTGGAAAAGAGGCCAAACCCAGACAGAAATGAATGCTCATTTGTAAAATATAAATAACCCCAGCAGACCAAATAAAAAGCTCATGTGGAGACAGCTCCCTTATTTTCCAGAAGAATATCAACTCCATGGCTCAGAAAGTATTAAGACTCTAGCATGGAAAAGACTTTTTAAAGTTGAAAACCTGGTTTCTGGCATCCACGGATGCAAGAAGTGCATATGTAAAATACTGTCCCAGTCACACAGAATTAAAGAATTCCAGAACAGTAGGAAAAATCATTACGTATACATTCCAGCTTTCTGAGGTAGGGCTGATTTCAAATATTTTCCCCATAATAATGACACATTTACAAAATGTGTGTGTGCTTCTGTGTACACATTTCTATAAGAGTCTACTATATCATTTTTCACAAATCAGAGAAAAATATGTGGCATGATTAGAGAGTCTGGAAATGAACATGTTATAGCTACAACAGCTATGATGCAGTTTGACATATTTGGACTTTGACCTTTAAACAGCTGTCCCTGCAAAGCTTTTAGGACATGAACTCTATTTAAATAAACAATCTAAAATGACATTTATTGATCTACTTTTCATGTAAAGATACTGTAGTGTAGTCAAATGTTAAAAAGTCACAGTTTCTATTCTCCAGAAGTTCTATTCATTTATTCAACAAATATTCGTTGAGCAGATATTGTATGCCAATCTTTCTTGTAAGTGCTAGAGAAAACACGAGTCCTTGCCTTCTGGAATCTACATCTGAGAGCACAGTCTCTCTAATCCACAACATTGTAACACCTGTAAAATATAGGTAAGCAGTAGAGGGGTAGAAAGTGATGCATTTTGATCAGTGGAACTGAAGAAGACCAATTGGAGGGGGCCATCTGAAGTGGGACCATGCAGGGCAGGGAGAACACAGGTGAGGACTGTGATGCAAGGGCCTGACGAAGGTCCATGGTGAGGACTGCCCTCGTCCCCAGAGAGTATTAAAAGTCGATTCTGCACCCATTCCTGCCTTGGGTGTAATGGTGGATTTACAAATGAATGATACAGTGTGTGAGGCAGTCCAGCAGGAATCGCAGCAGATGGGCAGGAAAGCATCCAGCGGCCAATGCACTGTGACAGGGACCACTAGAAAGCTCCACCTTCTAGGAAAACACAGTGCACAAAATGGACTGGAGTGGGGCTGTGGGAGGATCTGGGAGTTTCTCCAACGCTGTGGTTGAGAGAGAACATAATGCTGGACTCAGAGGGTTATAGGAAAAGAAAAAGGGAAGACAGAAAATCAGAACTGGGAGGGGCGGGCGGGTGAAGAGATTCTCTATCTTTCTATCTTCTTTCCTTTCCTCCACGCCTGCCAAATTCCTTATGAATGGTTACAACTTGTTTATAAAGCTACTGGGAAAATTCTACCTTGGCATTTAAATTCTCTACTACCCCAAATCATATGAGAGGAGAATGTTTCAGTTACTTGCTGGAAAAGGGCCTAACTAGAGCCTACCATTTTAAATAAAGTTGACAGTCCCAGGATTCCACACCAGACAAGAGAGGCCTCCTGAGCGACGCCAGCTGGAACCGGCACTTCACAACCCTTCTTACCAAAGACATACTGGGAAAAACTAAGCTGCCGAATCTGCCTTCTACATTGTGTCTTACAAAGAAGCCCAGACTCTTGCAGGGTTTTTTTTTTTAATCTTAAGAATTTTAGTGTCAATAAATTTTACATTTGAAACATTCCAGAAAAGAGCTTTTTTATGTTCAGTTTGGCATGTTACCCCATTTTTTAATTTCTTCCTGGCAGTCTTTGTCAAACCACAAATAGAAGGGTGGTGCTCACCTCTGCCCAAATGTGGGACGGATAAAACATGTTGTGGCCTACTCATCTTCACCTGGGGGCAGGGGCACAACTGGCAATCAAGGAAGCTTCAGACACCCTCAGGTGAGAGAAGGTTACATATACAGTTAAACACTTCCGCAGCTCCCCTCTCATCAGTCCCACCATGGCACAAAGAGGAGTGGAAGAGGTTTTGCCAGATCAAAGTAAAAACAGTCACTTGCAACACAATCTATGCTGAGGATAACAGTAAACCAAATGGGCTAATTATCTCAGAGTCTACAGTGTTGGGCCTTGAAATGGAGAGTTAAGAAAAGTGTGTCCTCAGACTTGTCCCACATTTAAAAACGGGTCTTGTTAGATTAATGACTTGCCCAAGATGACAGGGAATTGGGGTTGGAGGCAGGGTTGAACTCAAGGCTTCTGGCTCTACCTACTTTGTTCTCGTCTGGCTGTGACAACAGAACCACCAGCTGCCACCCACCCTCCAGAGGTCATTCTTTCAATCTTTGTAGATAAAGAATATATGCATTCAAAATATCCTCAAACCATAATATGCTAGAGTTGAGGGTGGAAGAAGGGGAGGGGCATAGCCCATCCTCCTAAAGAACAGGTTGTTACTTTAAGAGTCTGGAGGGCCAGTGAAAGTCCCTCTAATATGAACTGAGATTAGAAGGACCACCCACTGTAGTCTGCCCAAATAAGTTCTCACTACTGTGGTATAAGAAATATGCATGTGGCCTTGGTTCCTGGTTCTTGGCACAGGGCTCCTGAAACCCACGGAGTTTCCTAAGTTATAGGTGTGTCTTCTGTTATTCACTGAGAGCCCCGTTAAACCAAACCTGAGTCTCTGACAGAGAAGGGCCCCTAGACAGTTTCAGTGTGGAGCTGGTCACCTGAGCAAACCACCACAGGATTAAAGGATTGAACTTTCGGCCCCATTCCCCAACCTTTAGGGAAGTGGAGGAGGGCTAGATATTTAATTAATCATGCATAACTAAGTAATGAAGCCTCAATAAATGCTCATAAACACAAGGCTTGGAGAGCTTCAGATTGGTGAAGGTGCTGGGAGGGCAGCATGTGCAACGAAGGCATGGAAGCTCCACACCCCTGCCACATACTTTGCCCTGTGAACCTCTTCCACCTGGCTAACCCTGACTTGTATCTTTTATAGGGAAATTGTAATCACAAGTCTAGTAGTATGGGAACCCCCAAATTTGTAGTCTGTTGGGCAGAAAAGTGAGAGTAACTTACAGATTCCCAAGACTTGCAGCTGGCATCTGAAGTGAGGGGCAGTCTTATAGGTCTGAGTCCTTAATTTGTGGGCTCTGTGCTCATTTAGGGTAGAATGTAATTAAACTACAGGATACCCTGTTGGTATCAGAAAATTGTTGCTAGAACAAACTGTGCAACCACAATATGAAAGACCTTTAGAAAGGTGAGAATGTACTTCATCGGAACTCTTGAGGACATGTAAAATAGCAACTTGGGAAGTCCTTCAGTTGCATTTCAGGAGAGGCCCATTGCAGAGACCCAAGAGGCTGGCAGGTGGCATTCACCGGCCTTCTGTAATTAGGACTACATGAGACTATGGCATCCAATGACTTTCGTTCATTTTTTTCAACAACTATTTATCAAGTGTCTACCAAATGCTGGACACTGTGCTAGGCATCAAGATAGGTAAGCTGAAACTTGCCAAGGTATAAACACAGTCGATTTTAATGGAAAAGACTATTTGTAGACTTTCTAGACTAAACTATGTATAGAACGTCATGACTCCAAGAAATCACTCAGAATAGTTACTGCAAACTAGTCAGGAAGTATAAACTTGGATTTCTTCTCCCTTCACCCCCTCCCGATGCTCCCCCCTTGCACTGCTGTTCCTTCACCCTCATTCACATTCTCTCTGACCCTTAAATGTTGGCATTATCCAAGTTTCTTTCTTGACTATCTGAGGCCTACCCACACTCAAAGCAGCAGGGACTGGCAAGCTACAGGGAGGCCAAGTGGTCAGGATGGAGGGTGGGATTCAGGGCAGTAGCTGGATTCCCTCTGGAACCAAGAGAAGACACAAATGGTAGAAGTGGGAAAGTTGGAGTCCATGGGGCAGGCAGAGGCCCCCTTACTGAGGAGACACTGACTGCAGGGACCAGAAGAGACCAGAGTGAGGGCCAAAATCAAAAGCAAAACTGTCAGGATCAGGGAGGGGTGACTGCCTCCAACAGTGGACACTGTGCAGTAGAGCATTTTATGGACTGATCTGTGCACGGGATGTGGTAACAGGCCCAGGGGCCTGGAGACACTACCTTTTCTCTTCCATATCTGGACGTTATCTCCCTGTTGAGCTAGCTGGTCATCACTACTTGAACAGCAAATGAGCTTCACGATTGTAACTTGTCAGAGCCTGATAACTGCCTTTCACCCACAGACTGGCCACTCTTTCCATAAACCTTCTACTGCTTAAGGCAGAAGTCATGGAGGTGCCTAAGTGCTTCCCCTCTCTCAACCCTCAACACTAAGTAATGAAGCTTACCTGCCCTGGCAACCTCTCCTCTACTGACCTGCCTCCCACTTCATTTGTCACAAAGATTTCTGCAGTTGCCTTGTTGTGTATTGGATTCATATGATTTCACATCCATTTGTTCATGACTTAAATGAAATTCTTCTAATTCACTTGCTTATGACAAAAAAGCTGTTTGACAGAAGAATGAAGTAACTCCTGCCAAGATGTCATTGCCCTACGTCTGTAGTCATTGATAAGCAGCCAGCTGCTGAGGGGGCCATTCTTATCAATAAGAACATGTGGAAGCAACTATGGCCAAAGGGACATGTAGACTACAAATATGGAAATTTTGTGAGGACTATTTGAGATGGGGCATTCACTCCTATCTTGGTGAGGCACTCATCCTAACCTGGGGTGACCAGGCAGCAACCCTGGGAAAAAGATTAGCTTGCCTATCAACACTGGTATCTTCATTCCCTAGCAAAATCCTCTGGCAACTTTTCCTTTTGGACTGGCAGCTGGAAGTCTGGAAATTAGGCATTTGGTCACTGACTGCCAACTGCCTCCTTGGATTTTATTCCTTCATCTCCCCTTTGCTTGAACAATAGTATGATTAATCTGTCATTTGTTTGGAGTGTGTTGTTTTTTATTTGACTCATTAAGAGATATTGGCCTGTATGCTATTGGCCTGTCAAATTATTCTAATTCCCATAGCAAATCTGTGCTAAATAAATTGCTGGCAAGGTCAACTCAGTTTCTGGGCATGGCACTTACGTTGCTTCCCCACAACAAAAACTAAACATGCTTCTCTAAGCCTCCTGCAATCTACTATCTACATGCCCACCATAGGGATCTTTCAAAACTGAAAATCTATAAAGTACTCATGTGAACAGAATTCTTCCATGTCTTACAATTGCCTCAGGATAAAACCCAACACCTTAGTGGGACAAGGCTTCATGTCTCATACCCTCTGTTCACACTCAAAGCTTCAGCCATTCCAAGCAAATGACCATTCTGGGAACTTGCTGTGCTTATGTCTGTTTCTGAGTCATGCACCTGCTTTTTCCTCTGTCCACCCCTCCCTATTCAGTTGATGCTCTCCCACTGGTAGCTTCCTGGAAAGCTCAGTCCAGCAAACCCTCCATCCAGAAAAAATGCTCTTTCCCCTTTTCCCTTAACATTCATGCATATTCAAGCATAATACTATCATCCTTGTGAACTTGTGTGGCTCAAAAAATAGGCTGTGGACTTCCTGTTATCAGGATTGTTGTTTTTGCTTTAGTGTGCTGGGATCATAACAGTGCCCAGCACCTAGGAGGCAATCAATGAGTGTTTGTTAACTGATTGAATGACAAAATTACCTCAAGTTGCCTTCAGCAGAGAAGAAGATTCAGGTAAAGGAGGTGCCATGTGGACTTACTGGAAAATGTGGGGAGTGTTGAGAGTGTCAACTGAAAAAGTCCTAGAAGCAGAGGCTCACCCACCTTTCCAAATGGGTGAGGAGGGAGGGCTGGGGTGCAAGCAACATAAAAGAGAGAGTCTCCTGCTAGACCAAAGTTCTGATGTTAATCAGCTTATATCTCAGCACGGTCCACACATCAGCCTGTTGTATGTCTCAGATGCACAGCCTGAACTGGCCGCAGCACTTGGAGGCTCTCAGCAGAGCAGGAAGGTCAGGAAACAACATCCTGTGGGCCCCAGACTTTTCAACAGGGTGTGCTGCCCTAGAAGGGTCCTTGTTTTGTTGTTCGTGGGTGGAATCTGGCAATGTGGCAGCTGACTCATTCTCACATTCCAATTCCAGGGCTATTTAATTCTTAATTCTCCTCCACTGATGGAAGGGACACAGGGGGACAAGTACTCCAAGTGCCATTCCTGAAGCCTCCCTGTGAGGGAGAGGAATCAAACCAGCAGGCTAATGTGGAACAATGCCCTATCCCTCCCAGGAGCTCATTGGGAAGGTTCAGTTCCATGGGATCCTTTTGAAAGTCAGTGAAGACAGATGACTTCCACTGAGCCCGCCTGTGCAGAAGGTATGTTCTAGCCACGGGTTTTAGTTCAGAATCTTTCACAGATGGCCTAGGAAGTAGCTGGTGTAAGAAAGGTAGTTCAAGTGTGCTACTAGAGAAGTAAAAGTATTTTCTTCTTTAATAGACAGCCCCTTAACGATCACTTCCCTCAGGTCTTATGCTCCTCAATCTATCAGATGGGATGAACGCTTTATAAGAATTTTAAATGTTAAGTTGATATTATAAAGTGCTCAAAACAATACCTGGCACATACTGAGTGCTACATCGGCGTCCCTTTAATAAATCTTTGCAAAGCTGTATCAGCAAGGATGATGGAATGGCACCATTCTTAAAGAATGCCAAAAAGACTGAGGAAATGATGCAAATGAGGGAAACAAGTAAATAGGAGGCTCAACCTACTTCAGAGTTTGAAGGCCTTTCATAGGTTTACCTGACTCAGCCCCTTCATTTCATGACCCAGGAAAGCTCCCAGTGTCGTCACTACTGCATAGATGAATGCGGGAGCACAGGCTACAACAGCGAGCTTGATAAATCCATTATTTTCCATAAATCACACCAAAAGTAAAACTGCAACATATTTTAAAGTCCTCTCTCCACAAAGAAAACCTGACATTAATTCTGAGTAACTTCTATTTAAAGATGGTGAGCAATTTTTCATAAACCATAAATATTTCTTGTTCTGTGACATTCTTGTGCATTTTCTTTGCCACTTTTGTTTGGGTTGTTTGAATTTTTTTAAATTTATTGGAAAGTGTATATTAAAGAACCTAGCTTTTTGTAATATATTTTCCAAATTTCTTTCAGCTTATCATTTTATTTAATCTTCTTTGTGGCACTTCTGCTGCACAAAAGATTTTTATAAGTCAGAATTATTGATCATTTATCTGTCTGACTTCTGAGTTTTGTGTCATGATTAAACAGTTCATTGCAATTCCAAGATTATTTTTAAAATTCACCTCCTTTTTCTAAGTTTTATGGTTTTTCATTTACATTTAAATCCTGGCTCATTTTTGAATCTATATTTCCCTATGACCAGCTAATTACCCATAACTGATTTATTGAATTATCTCTTTTTTAAAGCTCTTTTAAAGATCATCTTTATCATATACTACCTTTTCCTGTGTACTTCAGTCTATTTTGTCTCTGCTTTGTTCATTGATTGTCTGTCTAGTTCTGTGACAATGCTATATGGTTTTGTTACTAGATCATTAAAATATATTTCCATATCTTCTGGGATTAGTCCTTCCAATACTATTTTTGCCTGTTTTATTTTTTTAGATGAATTTTAGGATCATTTCATAAACCGTTTTTTAAATGTTATTTTGATAATTTGACTGGAATCTCAGTGCATTTATGGTTTAATTTAGAGCAAACTGACATTTTCACAGTGCTGGGCTTTCCTGTCTAAGGAATAAGTACACATTTTCATTTAAGTCTTCTTTTATGTTCTACCATAGAGTTGTAAAGTTTTATCTGTTATAGTTCTTGCTCACTTATTGCTAAATTCATTTTTTGAAATTAAAACGCTTCAAAATTTTTAAAAAGACAGACACACCAAAGAAGTTTATTACTAGGTATTTAAATTGGTGTTGCTACTATAAAGAGAGTTTTAACATCTAGTTGACTTTTTAATTGTTTATTCTTTGTATATAGGTGAAAAACAGTTATTCAGTAGATAATCTTTCCTAATCCTGCCTGCAATTAAAGAAATTCACATAAAAATAAAGATCACATTTCCATGTGTCAGATTGGCCAAAGATAAAAATGTTTAGGACTTCCAGCCAAGATGGACGCATAGGTAGATAGACTTTGTCTCCTCACACAACCAAAAGGACAATAACAATTAAACAAAAAATAACCAGAATTACCAGAAAGTTGAACTGCATGAAAGTCTGACAAACAAGGAGTTAAAGAAGAAACACTGATCCAGACCAGCAGGATGGGTGGAGATGGGCAGCCACGGCAAGGTAATATCTGGAGGACTGAGGCAGGTGAGACTGAGGCTGGCAGACTGGGCAGTCCCACATTTGTGTGCAGGTAAACTGGGAGGAACAACTGGGGAGCAAGACAGAATGCACAACCCAGGGTTCCCAACTGGAAAATAAAGCCTCAAAACCTCTAACTGAAAAAACCTGTGTGGATTGTGGGGCAGAAGAAACTCCCAGTCTCACAGGAGAGTTCATTGGAGAGACCCACAGGGTCTCTAGACCCTAGTCTAGAACATACACAAACCTGCCCACCTGGGATTCAGCACCTGAAGGGCCCAATTGCTTGTGGGTAACAGAAGAATTGACTAAAAGTCTGTGCAGGGATGAGCAAGCACCATTGTTCGCTCTCTGACCTCTCCCCCACATACAGCATCACAATGCAGCAAAGTGGGTTGCTCCACCCTGGCGAATAACTAAAGCTCCATCCCCTACTACATAACAGGCATGCCCAGACAAAAAAAAAATGTCCCAAATTAAAGAACAGATCAAAGTTCCAGAAAAAATACAACTAAGCAAGGAAGAGATAGCCAACCTATCAGATGCAGAGTTCGAAACATTGGTAATCAGGATGCTTACAAAAATGGTTGAGTATGGTTGCAAAATAGAAGAAAAAGTAAAGGCTATGCAAAGTGAAATAAAGGAAAATATACAGGGAACCAACAGTGAAGGGAAGGAAATTGGGACTCAAATCAATGGTTTGGACCAGAAGGAAGAAATAAACAAACATTCAACCAGAACAGAATGAAGAAACAAGCATTCAAAAAAATGAGGAGAGGCTTAGGAACCTCTGGGAAAACTTTAAACATTCCTATATTGGAATCATAGGGGTGCCAGAAGGAGAAGACGAAGAGCAACAAATTGAAAACTTATTTGAAAACATAATGGAGAACTTCCCCAATCTAGCAAAGGAAATAGATTTCTAGAAAGTCTAGGAAGCTCAGAGAATCCCAAAGAAGTTGGACCCAAGGAAGCACACACCAAAACACATCATAATTACATTACCCAAGATTACAGATAAGGAGAGAATCCTAGAAGCAGCAAGAGAAAAGGAGACAGTTGCCTATAAAGGAGTGCCCATAAGACTGTCACCTGATTTCTCAAAAGAAACCTTGCAGGCAACACAGGGCTGGAAAGAAGTATTCCAAATCATGAAACGCAAGGACCTACATCCAAGATTACTCTATCCAGGAAGGCTATCATTTAGAATGGAAGGGCAGATAAAGTGTTCCCCAGATAAGGTCAAATTAAAGGAGTTCATTATCACTATGCTTTTATTATATGAAATGTTAAAGGGACTTATCTAAGAAAAAGAAGATCAAAAATACAAACAGTAAAATGACAACAAACTCATAACTATCAACAACCAAACCTAAAAAAAAAAAACCCAAAAATGAACTAAGCAAACAACTAGAACAGGAAGACTCACAGAAATAGAGATCACATGGAGAGTTATCAGCGGGGAGGGGGAGGGGAAGAATGGGGGAAAAGGTAAAGGGAATAAGAAGCATAAATGGTAGGTACAAAATAGACAAGGGGAGGTTAAGAATAGTTTGGAAAATGGATAAGCCAAAGAACTTATATGTATGATCTATGGACATGAACTAAGGTTGGAGGGGAATGCTGGTGGGAAGGGGGATGCAGGGAGGAAGGAAATAAAGGAGAGAAAAAAATTGGGACAATTGTAACAGCATAATTAATAAAATATATTTAAAAAAATGTTTCATAGCTGCAGTGTTAATGTGGAGAGAGAGAGATGCTCATGCATTGCTGGTAGGATAATCATGTAATTCCAAAAAGGTCATGGTTAACTTCAGACCAACCAAGAAGTTTTCAGGTATCACCCTGGCTGGTGTGGCTCAATGTATTGAGTGCTGGCTTATGAACAGAAAGGATATAGGTTTGAGTCCCAGTCAGGGCACATGCCTGGGTTGCTGGCCAAGTCAGGTCTCCAACAGGGAGCACACAAGAGGCAAGTACACATTATGTTTCCCTTTTTCTCCTTCCCTTCTCCTCTGTCTAAAATAAATAAATAAAATCTTTAAAAAGAGCAGTTTTCTGGTATTTTATAGAGGATGTGCAAAAGTCCTCACTTTCCCAGAAAATTAAACACATAAGTTAAAAAAAGAATCCTTTGATGCTAAAAGCAAAGAGACAAAATGAGAACAAACATGCAAGATTCCTGCACTCCTCTCTGTCACATTACAATTCTCACCTAGCCTTCCCTATGTATCATCAGAGAACATCCCATGAATCTTTTAGGACATCATTCTCAGGTGTGTCCTACAGATACCTACTCTAGTGATTATATGGGGCTTGTTAGAAATGAAGGTCCCTGTGTCCCAGATCTACTGAACCAAAATGTCTACTGGGCAAGTCCCACAAATATGCATTTTAGCAACCTACCAACAGCTTCTTATGCATTCTACAGATTGAGGATAAGTCTTTTAGGGGGGTAGCATGAGATTGATACTTTTGCAGTCTATTCATAATCTGACACTATGAAGTCCAGAGTTTAGAAATATGTATTACAATGACTACACCTAGGACATAATGAAATATATAGTCATACACAATATAATGATGTTTCAGTCAATGACAGACTGCATATATGATGGTGGTCCCTTAAGATTATAATGGAGCTGAAAAACTTATATCACCTACTGATGTTGTGGCTGTTGTAACGTCAGAGCGCAAAGAATGCAAAAATCAGCAAGGCCGTGGCTGAGGCGGCAAACAAGAAAAGGACGACACTGAGGAGCTTCTAGAGACAGTGCCTGAGGAACTGATGAATGAAGAGTTGTCAGAACTGGAACAAGAATGTACAGCTGAAGAAGAGGGGAGATAAAAATAAAACAGTGGGAGAAGAAAAAGAATAAAAACCTCCAAAATAATTCACAGTGAAAGGTTTAGCAGAAGCTTTTGCAGATAGCAACAAGCTTCTTAAAAGTTTGAAAACATAGACCCCCCGCCCCCAACACTAAAAGGTGTTCACTACTAGAGAAGAATGTTCAGGACGGACTATCTGCTTACAGGCAAACCTATGATGGAAACAAGAAACAAGCCAAACCAACCACTGTGGAGATATTTCCGAAAAGAGTGACACCTCTTCAGGCAAGTCCCTCAGGAGGGATTCCTAAAGAAAGCATGTTATCATGGCGATAACAGATCCACATCATTGCCCCTGAAGACCTTCCAGTGGGACACGATGCAGAAGAGGGAAGCAGTGAGATTGATGATCCTGACTCCGTGCGGGCCTGGAGAATGTGTGTTTGTCTCAGTGTTTAACAACAAGTTTAAAATGTAAAAAAAATCAATAAATAATTTTAAAAATAGAAAAAGCTCATAGAATAAGGAGATATAGAAAGAAAATACATTTATACAGCTCTACAATGTGTTTGTGTTTTAAGCTAAGTGCTATTGTAAGAGTCAAAAAGTTTTTATTTTTAAGTTCATAAAGTAAAAATGTTACAGTAAACTGAGGCTAATTTATTACTGAAGAACAAAATTTTTAATAAATTTAGTGTAAACTAAGTGCACAGTATTTATAAAGTCTAAGCAGCACACAGTAATGTCCCAGGCACTCACCACTCACCCACTGACTCACCCTGAGCAACTTCCAGTCCTGCACACTCTATTCATAGTAAGGACTCTATATAGATCATTTTTTTATTTTTTATACCTTTTCTATGTTTAGACAAATACTTAACACTGTGTTAAAACTACCTACAGTATTCAATACAGTAACATGCTGTGCAGATTTGTTGCCTAGGAGCAACAGGCTGTACCACACAGCCTGGGTATGCAGTAGGCTACACCAGCTAGGTTTGTGTAGTGCACTCTATGATGATGTTGACATGAGGATGAAATTCACCAATGATACATTTCTCAGAACATATCCCCATTGTTAAGTAACACATGACTATACATTTTTCAGGCATAATTTTACAAAATAAAAGAACAGTGGTCTCACGAGCTCTTCCCAAACAAAATCTTTGGTGGTTCAGGTAGGTTTTAGTTGTGTACATTATATTTCTAAAACACCTTAACAGCAATAACAAAAGCATTTTATATCATGCCAAACTCCTGAAATAAAACAGTTAACATTTCACTTTAAAATGTTTGCCCTGTATTTTCACTCTGCTCCAGCCACAGCCCCTTTCCAAGGTCAAACTTGAACAACCACCTAAGCAGGCCATGAGTAAGTAGCAAGCCAACACTGAGCAGGAGACAGCTGTCAAATGTCTAGTGGAATTATTTTTTGTCAAAACCATCCCACATGTTTAAGGTATTCTAGCCAAAAGCAATGGAAACCATTCACAACATTCCATCAAAATCTAGCAGAGGAAGTCTCAGGCTGTTTGCAAAGGCTGTGGTGTGCCATGAGGCAGTCTCAGTCTTCTCTGCTCCCTCAGACAGCTGCTGAAATGAATAATCCGGGCTTGTTGTGCTCCCATTCGCTCATATTTTGTCTAAATATCCAAGAGATTTGTGTAACACACAGATGAAGCACTGTTTTAGCAATAATTAAAGCAGCAAAATCTCTTCAAAATCCCACTCCTTTTACATCTTTGGATTAGTTTACCTGTAAGGTGGAATTAAAACTAAAATGAACTTTTTTAAAAAAGGTAAAAAACCCAAAGAATAATTATCACCATCACAGTTAATTTCTGAACAACAGCATTTTACAATGATCAGCTAAAGCTCTTGATACGTGTACCCTGGGAAGACTTTTTGTTCCCACGGGGCCTTGCCTGCTTATTAATGTGTGCCTATAACTGCTATTCACCTGCGGCCAAATTCCTGGTGTCGAGTTCTAACAAGCAGTGTCAGGTTTGCACACTTAAATGGATTGTTTCTCATGAAAAGGGTCAGCATTGATATCGAATGAGGACTGAACAGAAAACATAGGTTCTCTAGGGGAACCTGGTCATTCTTCGGTTTCTTAATAACACTCGTCCAGACAGAAATTTAGGCTAGTCCTAAAGAGGCCAGAGAGAACCACTGGAAAGAATCATTAGCTCCAAACCCTCTGAGTGGAATTAAATCAGCTGTCATTTTTTCTTGGAAGTTCAGAAATTATTCTCCCTCATGGATCCTGTTCACTCTTCTTATGCAAACAATATAGTAATTACTGAGATTACTTTTGTAATTCTTAATAGAAGTTACATTTTGAAACTCTGAAACTTTGGGCAGCATGTAAAGTGAAAGGGAAAAGATTACTGTATCTATACAAAATCTCCAGGAACAAAAGCTTACCATTCTTCTTAGTCATACATTAACTGATGGCTTTTTAAAACATTCCTCCTCTATACATGAAAGGTTAGAATGAGTCATGTGGCTCTGGATTAGAATCAAGCCATCTGCAGGAATTTATGTTTATCTTAATCTAGATATAGATGGAGAGATATAGAAATAACTACAGATATACATGTACACTCAAGTTAGCATACATATACCTCTGTTCACTGAAAGGTCCTATAACCAATGACACCTTAGTAGCAACAAGCACACCCAGCCCAGATCTTAGTTTCTAAACACTATTCTCCAATGAAAGGAACAGGTTGCTTGAAGACATGGCTGATTCTAAGGCTGTGTCCTACAATATACAAGGTGAGCCTGGAACATCTCGTACCAAAAAGTAAGGAAGTACTCAAAAGCCAAAGTGGTAGGCATATGTTAAAGGAACACAGGAGCCAACAGAGTTGCCAGTGGCCAAAGTTGCAACAATGTGAACAGCAATTTAAATAACATTGCATTGCATTAAAAACCAAAGTATAAAATAAATATACATAAATCCATACCTATATAAATAAGTGAGTGAATGAATAAATAAAGGGGCGAAGAGACAAATTTCACCTGCAGAAGAATGCCAAATAACTTATTTAGATGCTCCTCCCTCAAAGAGATGGAGCACAGTCCTCATCCTCTGAGTGTGGGCTATGCCAGAGACTTCCTTCCAAGGAGCACAGCAAGGAAAGGGAATGAGAAGTGACTTTACAGTAGAGAAACCTGACAACCACTACCTCATCCAGGTGGTCAAGGTCAATATCATCAGTGGAAAGCTGTGTTGGTAATATGAACCCTTGATGTGTTTAAATATATATGATAAGATAAAGTAATAAAATAGCACTTTACTTTGGTGGTCTTCCTCCCAAAACCACATAACCCCAGTCTAATCAAGAAAAACACATCAGCCAAACCTTAATTGAGAGATAGTCTCCAAAGTATCTACCTAGTACTCCTTAAAATTGTTAAGGTCATCAAATATAAAGGAAGTCTAAGAAACTGTCACAGCCCAGGGGAGCGTAAAGAGACTTGACATTTAAATATAATGTGATATTCTGGACGGGATCCTAAAACAACAGCAACAACATTAAAAAACAGAATATTAGGGGAAAACTAATGAAATCTGAGTAAACTATGGTCTTTAGTTAATAATAAAACATTAATAAAGTTCCTTAATTGTGACAAAATTACCATAATAATATAAGAAGTTATCAATAGGATAAAATAAATGTGAGATACATAGGAACTCTCTATACTATCTTTCTAACTTTTCTGTAAATATGAAATTATTCTAAACTATGAAATTATTCTAAAATAAGTTTACTTAACTATTTTTAAAAATGAACCATTAAAAGGAACAACCCCCCCACTAACACAGACACCCTCACCACATGGAGACATGGGCCTGAACACCCCGCAGATCTCCGGCAGACCACAGCACACATATCCACATCCAAGCCATCCACTCTCCTGAAACGTCTCTGGGGCCAAAAAAACCCAATTGGTTAAAGAGATTCCAGATGATATTATAAATCCAGAACATTTATCAAAACTTATAAAAAGGCTGAAATAATTAAGGCAGTGTAGTACTGGTATAAGGATGCATAAGTAGGCAGGTAGAAAAGAACAGACAGCTCTGGACACAGGCACGTGCACATGGGACACACGCTCTATGGCAGACCCGGCGCCACACGTCAGTGGGAAAGAACGGACATTGCAGCCAACAAGGCTGAGACAACTGGATAGCTATATAGGAAAAATTACACAGCACATATAAAAGAATCAACTCAAGTGATTTAAAGACAGAGAAGAAAACAAAACTGTAACATTTTAAAAATACCATCAAAATAGGGATATATCTTCATTGTCTTGGGGTGTGAAAAGATTTCTTAAATTTAAGACCATTCCTTCCCCTTCTCTTCCCCCCACCAAAAAACAAAAAGCATAAAGGAAAAAATTATACTACATTATACTACATAGAAATTGAAGATTTCTGATGATAAAAAGGCAATATAAAGTGAAAAGATGAGATGGAAATTTGAAGATATTGCATATCTTGAAGAAGATATGACCAAGAAATAGTATTAAATATACATATTTTAAAATAGAAAAAGTGGCAAAGACTTAGACTCTTCACATAAGAGAAAACTTACTTGACTGGCCAATAAATACATAAAAAGATGCCAAATTTATTAGTAACCGAGAAAGTGCAAACTGAAATGACTATCAGGTATCACTCCATACGCTAACATCTTACAGCACTAAGGTTTGGTGAAAAGGAAGCCTCGGCAGCACTGGTATCCACTTTGGAAAACACTGGCATTACGGAGCAAAACTACCCATGTGCACACCTTGTGACTCAGCAATTAAACTCGTATCCACCAGAATCTAGTGAAATGCTTACACATGGCAGGCACTAACAGATGTACAAGCATGTTCAGGAAGCAATGTTCATAATAGCACCAAACCAGAAGTAACTCCAATATCCATCAACAGTGAGATGGACAGATCAACTGTGAACAGTGTACAGCCAGGAAAATGTACACAATAAAGCCAACAGTCATTGGCAATTTCCCAGGTATGTTGAATGCAACCGACAAGTCATCATATAATACATACAGGTTTATTCCACTTATATATAGTTCAAAACCAGGCACACTTGAATCTGTCACTTAGAAATGCAAACATCGTGGTAAAGTATAAAGAAACAAAATGATTATCACAAAAGTCAGAGCAGTAGTTGCTTCCGGGTGGAGAGAAAGGGATAGGGATACAACTGGGGAGAGAAGCTCACTCAGTTATATAGCTGTTCATTTTATTCTTTAAAATTCATAGTCTTCTTTAAAATATACACAAATGTTTCACAGATTCCTCATTATAATTGAGAAAGAGAGATTCCAGATGCCCTTGTTGGCTCTCTGGGGAGCTCAGTCTTCAGTTCCTGGCCTCCTGCTTGACAACAGCAAGCAGACACAGGCTCAACCACCTGCACAGCATAGAAGGTAGAAACACAGGAAGGCCTGGCACATTTTGGAACACAAAACACACATTTTAACAACACAGCCTCTGCTCAGCCTCCTCAGCTCATGTAAAGAAAATTCTGTGCACATTGTAACACGGGCCATGATATTTCCAGACTGTTTAGTTGCTTTTTATCTTCATTGCCTTTTGTGCTCTTTGTTTTTAGTATTTAGAATAAGTTGGGTTTTTATTACCCAGTATCTCAAGTTCTCTTAATTGGTTTGCATAATTTTAAAGAACTTCTATATCCACTTTTGGCCCACCATAACACTGGAATGAGTTCTAGAGTCAAATGTAAGAAATGAAAGCAATTTATGCATTCTTAGTAAAAGTATTTATTTCCAAATATATTTTTAATCTATTAAAGACCTCAACTTTATCCAAAATTTGAGACAACAGATGTGTGGTGATTTCTCACTTGGTTGGTGTGTATTTCAAGAAGCCACAGAAGGGAGATTTAGGCTGCAAAGTCCAGATCCCCACCCGTTTCTAGCTCTAGATTACACAGGAAATTGCATGAATTCTTACTTGCTCAAGAGTGCAGAATGCTCCTAACAGCTTACCTGGTGGTTGGCAAATAGATTTCATTTCTTTAACTGGTGGTGACTACATGGAGCATTCATTGTGTTAAGGAGCCCCAGGCCACAACAGACTCAGGAAAAGTCAGTGCCATTGAGACAGGCCAGAAAGCCAGGACAAGTGCAATAGGGGAACGGAGACAGATAGCTGAACAAACTGGACAAGCAATTTACAGCCAGACACAAAATGTTACCTCTCTAGAGATAACATACAGCCCTCAGCTGTACTGAGGCTCCAGGCCCAGAAAAGCAGCAAAACCAGGTGGGTAAAGCCAGGACCAGCTATGACTTAATGACCTCCTGCCCTGGTACTGACCAATTAGTGAGGAACATGACCTTGAAAGAGCACACCTGGAGAACTGATGAATATTCTGCTGAAGCCCTCCCCTGAGACCTCCCTTAAGATTCTCCACCTGCAAAAGAGAGATAAAAACCCAACACAAAGGACCCAGTGCTCCCCTCTAGCCCTTCTTCCTTTTCTTCCCCTATGTCTTCCCCCACAGGCAGGCATCTTCTAAGCTCCCAGTGAGCTAAGGCAGCCCAGGCTAGGGTCTCCTGTTGTTTCTTCTATGCTAAGCCCTTCCTTATTTCACTGTCCTCAGCTTTAATAAACCTACCCTCAGAGTCACCTGGACTCATGTTGTGAAATCTTTCCTACATGAAGTCAAGAACACATACACTACCAGCTGGCCCTAGGCAGGCCCACTGAGGGTCAGGCCCCCTGTTCTGTAACACCATGACTGATGGGCAATACTGCCACAGGTTTGAGGGATGGAGAAACAGAAGGCAAGAGCATCTGGTGTTTGCCATCCTGGCCCGGCACATCAAGCCCAAACCACTTGTATACTTTCAAGCCATTCATAAACTATCCTTTTACATTCTAGCTATCTTTTCTTCCATTCCCCAGGGAAAGCCATCAGAAAGATACTCTTGATGACCCTTCACCCATAACTGTGTCAAACTCCCTCCTGTCTCCATGCCTTTGCTCATTATCTCCCTGGAATTTCTTTTCACATGACTCATCCTTAACAGCCCAGCTTGCAACACATTTCATCCCAGAGTAAGCCTTCCCAAATCACTCTAAATAACTGCAAACTTTCCCTTTCCTGAATTCCTTTGTCCTTTTTGCACCATGACTTTTGGAATTCTATTAAATGCAGTCTTGTATTGCTCATTAGATATTTTCTTCCCACGGGTAATACTCTTGGCTCTCCAAACAGAAGTAAATAGCTCAAAGGAAAATATTTTCTCTTTTCGTGTACTTCCCATAGTACTTTCTTCACACAAAAGAACTACCAAAAATTAATTTCTAATTGAATAAGTGAAAACAAATAGGGCAATTTTCCTTCCTTCTGTCCCACTCTAGCTTCACTTCTCCCCTCAGATGCTCCTTTCCAGGGGTACAACCTCCACTCCAGGAAAAACCATAACTCACCAGCAGCAGATCCACCAATCTCTCTCACCATTTCTTTTGAGATAGCAGAAGGGTTTATATAAGACCTTAGAGACCATGAGTCCACTCCTCAGAAGAGGAGAGGACACAGAGAGTCCCTGATTACCTACAGGTTTGTATATGCGGGGGCAGGAGAAACCTTGGGCAGAGAGGGCCAGTGACAGAAGATCCTCACCCAGGACATTACCTACCGCCCCTAAATAGAAGGTTCCCTCACTCCTAAGCCCCTCATTTCCACTATCATTTTTGTTAGGTAACTTCCCACTGCTACCATTTGCAAGATAATATTAATCAGGCCTGAGAGCTTTTCTTCCATCAGCACTTCTACATGATCCCTCTCAGTCCCTTACTAATTTGTTTACAGCCCTCGAGATGCCAGTAAGTGGTAGAATTCCAAGGAAAAGCCAACCAGAGACCCTCGAGCTTGAAAAGCAAGTCAAATTAGAATACATTGGAGGGAGGCCAATGTCCAAATGATCAAGCACATCAGGAAGACTTTCAATTTGGAGAGATCAAATTACTGCTTCAGGATCCTGCCACTGTTTCAGTTCTCCAGCAGGTCTGAAGGGTGAGAGGGAAGCCCAGGCAGGTGTGGCCTGTAGAGACCTATACAGATCCCCAGATAGGTTCCAGGACTTCCTCCTTCTTCCCTACCATAAATTCCTTTTACCTAAGGCAATGCTTTTCCAAGTATGGCCAGTGGACCACTTATAGAAGAAAGCACTTTTTAAAATGCTTATGTCTCCAACCTATGGCTGCCTGGCTGCCTATTGAATCAAAATTTCTGGAGCTGCAATCTGGCATCTGAATTTTTAACAAGTGCTTTACATGATTTTTACGTTCATGGAACTTTTAAAACTACTGGAGCAAGGTGACCTGTTTCATGTTTTTCTTTTCAAGAATTCTTTGCCCCAGTTCTTTCACGGGGCCCAAGAAAAGGCCGGGCAGTCTCTTGCTGGGCTCCTCAGACTTTCTCTGAAGAAAGTGTCTGTTTATGTAGACCCCAGGCCAAATCTGTCCTCCTTAGAGCCACTGGATTAGCCCCATGCCACTCACTACTTATTCAGAAACTTGGTGACCTGCCACAGACTCATGTCAGCTTGTCCTGAGATCTGAGTTAGGCTACATGCGCCATTTACTCTCTCCACTCTGAGATGCCCATGCTCTTCAAGTCAGCTGTTGCCCAGGTCCTACACAATCACTCCAGTCGAGTTTCTCATACTTTCTTCCAACCCTATACATCACTAAAATGTCCCCAACTTTGCAATCCTTACCTCAGCATCAGCAGATGGTAGAGAGAAGGGGGTAGCCTGTTCTCCAGGCCCCATCAGGAAGGGAACACTCTCCGCCTCAAGAGCTGCTACCAGAGCTCCTCTTCCTCAGTGGGGAGGGAGAGGAGCCCCAGGAAAGTAGGGAAATGACATTCGCTGAGCACCTACTATGTTCAGGCTCAGGACAGCTGTCTCACATACAGTAGCACCAATTCCAGTTTGCTTCCTCACCTCAGATTTAAGAGACTACACATTACTCCAACAATTTCGGCACAGGGAGATTTTTGGTCACAGTAATTTGGGCACAGGGAGATTTCTGTCTAGAATTCTTCAAGATACCTAGGAAAATCTCTCACAAAGATTAGAAGTATAAAAAAAAAATCAAAAGTAGAAACCTTGAATTCACTTAACCAGATGCCTCTGAAAGCCTTTCATTCTGGATAGTGTGGTCAAACCTTTATACTATCTTCTGGAACATCATGAATATGAAACACACCACCCTGAGGAAAGGGCATCTCCTCTGCCAGGCACGTCCACACACAAATGCCTCAAGTCGGCTGAGTCAAGTTCAGGGAGTTAATTCCATTTAAATTCCAGTACCCTCAAAATACACCAGGCAAACAAAGCTCCTCTTAAGGATTTACAAGTTTACAAAACCAAAGTCTATTAGATGAGACTGGTCCCACTACACACACACAAACACACAGCTCAGTCAAATCTAGATATAGTTCCTCTCCAATGCCCAGTAAAAAATAAATTATAGTATCTGACAATTACAGGAGAGCAAAGTGTTTTAGGATTAGAGTAAAAGAAGGCTAAGTTCTAAATAAGGTCTGGAGTGTAGAGATTTGGCTAACTCCCCAGAAAGAAATCATTCCAGCAGGCAGAATCTGGAGCAGCCAGATTGGTTGACCAAGAATCTGGTTCCACTGCCATGGAAAGGTGTCAGTAAGCAGATGCCCATTAGGGTCACAGGTCCTATCATTTAACAGACTATTCTTATCTAATGGGAAAAAGTTTACACGCTGGGCAGGGACGAATCCATCAGGCTTCTCTTGTTCTCTTTTCTAAATGGGAGTTTTTAATATAGTTACCTGATTTTACTTTTGTATATTATATGTTCTGGGGATGAGCTCATCATTTGGCCCATTGTGTTTACTAAAATTTATTTAATCACATATATATATATATATATATATATATATATATATATATATAGCAAATACATATATATCCATATATATGCCACTTTTAATATTTAGTTTTTATTCTTACCTCAATCAGCTTTTTGTTAACTGAAATTTTTATTGAGGAAATTGTAGATTCACATGTAGAGATAAGAAATAATAGCAATAGATACCTTGTAAACTTTTCCCAGGTTCCCCAAATGACAACATTTTGCAAATCTATAGTATAATATGATAAAGGGTTAATAACCTCAAAATTTATAAAGAACTTCTGGACCTCAACACCAAAAAACCCCACAAACAACCAAATTAAAAATGGGCAAAGGACCTGAATAGACATTTCTCCAAAGAGGACATACAGAGGGCCAATAGACATATGAAAAGATGCTCAATGTCTCTAATCATCAGACAAACAAAAATAAAAACCACAATGAGCTATCACCTGTCAGAATGGTTATCACCAATAAATCAACAAAGAAAAAGTGCTGATGAGGATATGGAGAAAGGGGAACCCTTCTGCACTCTTGGTAAGAATGCAGATTGGTGCAGCCACTGTGAA
Organism: Tonatia bakeri; assembly: GCA_004024845.1. Lineage (NCBI taxonomy): Eukaryota > Metazoa > Chordata > Mammalia > Chiroptera > Phyllostomidae > Tonatia > Tonatia bakeri. Next base: position 79,626 of record PVIA01004707.1, read on the forward strand.
AAGCAGTATGGAGTTTCCTCAACAAATTAAAGATGGAACTGCCTTGGGAGTTCCGGCCAAGATGGAGGCATAGGTAGAAACCCTTCACTTCCTCACACAACCGAAAGGAGGATAATAACCAATCTAAAATCAATCAACAACCAAATCACAAGAAAATCAAACTGCATGGAATTTAGACAACCAAGGAATTAAAGAAAAATCTACCAGAACAACCAGACTAGCAGTACCACAGAGTGGCAATGAGTGTTGCCCTGCCCAGGTGAATACCCGAGGCCACGCCTGCTTACAACCTATCAGCTGCACCAAGACAAAGAAATATGGCCCAAATGAAAGAACACAGCAAAACCTCAGAAAGAGAACTAAGCAATGAGGAGACTGCCAACCCATCTGATGAAGAATTTAAAGCCCTGGTAATCAAAATGCTCACCGAACTCATTGTGCTTGGTCAAAAAATAAAAGAACAAATGAAAGATACCCAAAATGGAATAAAGCAAAATATTCAGGGAACCAACAGTGACAAGGAGGAAACCAGGATTCAAAGCAATGATTTGGAACAAAAGGAAGAAATAAACATCCAATGGGATCAGAATGAAGAAACAAGAATCCAAAAAAATGAAGAGAGGCTAAGGATTCTCTGGGACAACCTGAAACATTCCAATATACGAATTATAGGGGTGCCAGAAGAAGAACAGCAGCAAGAAACTGAAACCTTATTTGAAAAAATAATGAAGGAAAACTCCCCCAATCTGGTGAAGGAAACAGACTTCCAGGAAGTCCAGGAAGCCCAGAGAGTCCCAAAGAATTTGGACCCAAAGAGGAACACACCAAGGCACATCATCATTAAGTTACCCAAGATTAAAGACAAAGAGAAAATCCTAAAAGCAGCAAGAGATAAGAAGACAGTTACCTACAAAGGTGTTCTCATAAGGCTATTTGCTGATTTCTCAAAAGAAACCTTACAAGAAAGAAGGGGCTGGAAAGAAGTATTTGAAGTCAGGAAAGGCAAGGAACTACATCCAAGATTCCTCTATCCAGCAAAGTTTTCATTTAGAATGGAAGGGCAGATAATGTATTTCCCAGATAAGGTCAAGTTAAAGGGGTTCATCATCACCAAGCCCATATTCTATGAAATGTTAAAGGGACTTATCTAAGAAAAAGAAGACCAACAATATGAACAATGAAATGACAACAAACTCACAACTATCAACAAACAAACTTAAGAGAAAAGAAAAACAAAAACTAAGCAAACAATTAGAACAGGAACAGAATCAGAGAAATGGACATCACACAGAGGGAGTTCAGTGGGGAGGGGAAAGGGAGGAATGGGGTGAAAAGGTATAGGGAAGAAGAAGCATAATTAGTAGGCATAAAATAGATGGGGAAAGATAAAAAATGGTATAGGAAACAGAGGACTCAAAGAACTTAATATGTACAACCCATGGACATGAACTAAGGGGGGTGAAATGTTGGAGGGTTGGGGGGGCAGGGTGGAGGGGAGATAAGGGGGGGAATTGGGAAAACTGTAGTAGCATAATCAATAAAAAATACTTTAAAAAATGGAACTGCCTTATGACAGCAATTTCGCTTCTGGGAATCTATCCAAAAAAATCAGAAACACTAATTTGAAAGAATATACGTATCCCTAAATTCACTGCAGCATTATTTACGATCACCAAGATTTGGAAGTGGCCCAAGTGTCCATCAGATGAATGGATAACACAACTCTGGTACACTTGCACAATGAAATACTACTCAGCCATAAAAAAAGAAGAGAATTTTACCCTTTGCAAAAAGTCAGAGAAAGACAAATACCATATGATTTCACTTATATGTGAAATCTAATGAACAAACTGAACTAACAAGCAAAATAGAGACAAACTCATACATAGAAAGCAGGCTGATAGCTCAGGGAGGGGGTAGTTAGAGGGTGGAGGGACTGAGCAAAAATGAGAAAGGACTCATGAACATGGACAACAGTATGGTGATTGCAGGGGGGAAGACAGTGGGTGGAGGTGGAAGAACGCATAAGGGGAATAAATGGTGATGGAAAAAATACAATTTAAAAAAATCTACAATATAGAGATTTCTGGTCAAGACAGAGGCATAGGTAAACCTGCCTTGCCTCCTTGCACAGCTGTAACAAAAAATATAACTAGGGTAAAAAAACAAGTACCACCCAGAATTGTGAGAACATCAAGCTGTGTGGAAGTCTGACAACCAAGGATATAAAGAAGCCACATTCATCCAGACAGGTAGGAGGGGCTGAAACATGGAGACATGTGGAGTGGTGTGGAATGGCGCAGAGAGGTGCAGAGATGGGAGTGGGTAGTCCCACATCCACTTGTGGTGTATAAAAATCGGGAGAAATACCTCAAGAGCGATGGATCCCAGCTCCATACCAGACACAAAGCCCAGTGTTTTAGCACCAGGAAGATAAGTCCCCATAACTTCTGGCTGTAAAAACCAGTAATGGTTGGAGCAATGGAAGAAACTGTGGGATTCAAGAGACCCCCCTTAAAGGGCCCAAAAAGAACTTAGGACTCACACAGACCCACCCTGTCTGGGATTCAGCACTAGGACAAGAGCTGAAAGGGCACAAGTGGCATACAGGAAGAAAGTGAAATCACTGGCAACAGGGAAAGTGCCAAGAGATAGCTTCCTCCCATACAAAACTCCAGAGGTCAGACAGCAGCATTGTACCTTCTTTGAGCCCTCCCCCTCACACAACAGCAGAGCACTGACATGGGTTGCCCTGCCCTGGTGATCACCTAAGGCTCTGCACACACAATTTAACAGGTGCACTTTTCTATAATAGGCCACACTACTAACACAGGGAGTCAAAGCAGCTCTACCTAATACACAGAAACAAACACAGGGAGGTTGCCAAATTAAGGACACAAAGAAATATGGCCCAAATGAAAGAACAGAACTCCATAAAGAGAAATAAATGAAATGGAGATAAGCAACCTACCAGATGCACAGTTCAAAACACTGGTTATCAGGATGCTCCAGGAACTCACTTGGTACTTCTACCAGCATAAAAAAGACCCAGGCAAAAATGAAGGTTGCATTAAGTGAAATAAATAAAAATCTATAGGGAACCAACAGTGGGGGGCATGAAGCCAAGAATCAAATCAATTATTTGGAACACAAGGAAGGAAAAAGCATTTAATCAAAATAGCAAGAAGAAAAAAGAATTTGAAAAAATGAGGATGGGCTAAGGAGCCTCTTAGATGTCTCCAAATGTACCAACATCCAAATCATAAGGGTGCCAGAGGAGAAGAGGAAGAGCAAGAAATTGAAACTTATTTGATAAGATAGTGAAAGAAAACTTCCCTACTTTGGTGAAGGAAATAGACATACAAGTTCAGGAAGCACAGAGTGTCCCAAACAAGACCACACCAAGTCACATCATAATTAAAATGTCAAAGGTTAAAGATAAAGAGAGAATCTTAAAAGTGGCAAGAGAAAAGCAGAGAGTAAACTACAAAGGAGTTCCCATAAGAATATCAGCTGATTTCTCAAAGGAAACTTTGCAGGCAAGAAAGAGCTAGAAAGAAGTATACAAAGTGATGAAAAGCAAGGACCTACAACCTAAATTACTCTATCCAGCAAAGCTATCATTTAGAATGTAAGGGCAGATAAAGTGCTTCCCAGACAAAGTAAAACTAAAGGAGTTCATCATTACCAAGCCATTAGTATATGAAATGCTAAAGGGAATTATATAAGAAAAAGAAGATCAAAACAATGAACATTAAAATGGCAATAAATTTACAACTATTAATAATTGAACCCAAATAACAAACTAATCAAACAAGCAGAACAGGAACAGAATTATAGATATGGAGATCATTTGGAGGGCTATCAGTTGGGAGGGAGAAGAGAGGTAATGGAGGGGAAAGGTACAGGGATTAAGAAGCACAAATTGGTAGGTAGAAAATAGACGGGGGGTGTTAAGAACAATATAGGAAATGGAGAAGCCAAAGACCTTATATGCATGATCCATGGACATGAACTAAGGGGAGATTCCTGGAGGGAACGGGGTTATCAGGTGGAGGGGGGCAAATGGGGTAAAACTGGGACAACTGTAACAGGATAATCAATAAAATATATTTTTAAAAAGCCTATAGTATAATGTCACAAACAGGATATTGCCTTGATTTACTCTATATTACTTAGATTCCCCCAATTTTACCGGTACTCTGTGTGTTTTTTTTGTGTGTATGAAGTTCACCTGTCCACTGCCACAGAGAGGACACTGAACAGTTCCAATACAGCAAGGATCTCTTGTGTTGCCCTTCTATATCCATGCCCACTTTCTTCCCTCCCCGCTGCCCACATCACCCCTAACCATCATCTCTAGCAACCACTAGTGTATCCTCTATTTCTAAAATGTTTTCATTTCAAAGTGGTATATAAATGGAATCACACACTATGAAACCTGTGGGGCTGGCTTTATTCACTCAGCATAATTCCCCTGCAGGTTTACCAAGTTGCATGCACAGTAGTATGTTTTTCTTTCTCACTGAGTAATATTCCATCACACGGATACACCAGCATTTGTTTAGCCATTCACCTTTTAAAGGACATCTAAGCTGATTCTAGTTTGGGGCAATTACAGACAAACCTTCCATAAATATTCATGAGCAACGTTTCTGTAAACCTAAGTTTTCATTTCTGTGGGATAAATGTCCAACAGTGCAATTACCAGGCCACATGATAACTGCAATTTAGATTTTCTTTTAGGTTGCTGTTTTTGAAAGTGGCTGCACCATTTTACATTCACACCAGCATTGTGTGAATGATGCAGTTTCTCCCCAATCTCACGTTTGTTGATGGTTTCTAATATAATTCCACTGTAATGTGAAAACATGCTTTGTACAATTTTAATTATTTTAAATTTATTGAGGCTTTCTGTATGGCTTAGTATTTGGTCTGCCCTGGATATGTTCCATGTGAGCCCAAGACTAATATGTTTTTAACAGTTTTTTTTTACTTGCTATTCTCCCTTTAAAATAGAGAGACAGAGACAGAAAGACAGAAAAAGCAGGTCTAAGGTCGAGGGAGTTTTGCAGACAACTACAGTCATGTACTGCGTAACAACAGGGGTAAGTCCTGAGAAATGTGTCATCAGGTGATTTCATCACTGTGTGAACATCACAGAGTACACTACACAAACTTAGAAGGTAAAGCCTACTACACAGCTAAGCTATTGCAGTAGTCTGCCGCTCCTAGGTACAATGCTGTACAGCATGGTACTATGCAAAACAGCATGAGATTAATTCAAGCACAAGAGAAAATGATATGAAATTGGGAGTAACTGTAAATGGGCATGACATTTCTTTGTAGGATGGTAGAAATATTCTAAAATTAGATGTAATGATGACTGTACAACTTCATAAATATGTTAAAATTTATTGACCTACATACTTAAAACCCATGGATTTTATGGTTTATAAAATATCTCAATAAAATATAACAAAATTTTAATTTATATAATAAACATTAAAAATTTTTAAGTTTACTAGCACCTTATTGACGTAATTAGAGGTTTGAAGGAGGATTGCAAAGGAAATCATTTCTTCCCACGTGATTCGATAACAGGGAGCATCTAAAATAACTTTCAAGTATAACAAAAGATATGCATTCCACCCCTTAAACTACAACTGCAGGATCTTGAGAAGTCACATGCAAACCTCACTGAGGTCAACTAGAGGATAAAGGGAATCACCCAGAGAATCAGAACTTGTGTGATGTGAGAGTGACCCCATGATGTCACCACCAGCTGGATGTGGTCTTGAATTGTGTACCATTGGGGATCGAGAGGCTGTGAGTGAATTTATGGTTGGAGGTGAGATGAATGAATTATGCATCATTAAAACTGTATACACAGGAACTGGCTAGCACAAAGGAGAACTCTATACCAGTGCATCAAAGGTGAATTTCACTCTGAGGAAGTGTCTTTAGGTGCCAGTAGCCAAGGCACCATGTCACAGACATGTTTCGTCTGTCCAGGCTGCACTTTACTAGGAATTGACCATCTTCCAAACTTGCCACCCTCCCATTCTCATGGTTACAGTGAGAAAAGTGATTTTGCACTACCCAACTCCCCTCCCATGGCCGCACATGCCTTGTCATGATGTGGGAAATCCTTCCGTGGCAATTGAGACCAGAAACAGAGAGTGCCAGAGACTAAAGTTGGAACATGTGACACCCCAGAGCCAAAGGCGGCCTATTTTTTACCATGTGGATATCAGTACTTTCCAATAAATTCCTTTTTGTTTCTTGAAATTCATTTCAAATGGATTTCATTTCCATGTAACTAAGGTCAAGTTTAAATAATTTTCTGTTTAGATTCTAGTCCATCAGTTCTCCCACAATACACAAGGCTCAGTCTACCTAAATTCACACCTTTTACCACAATTCAGTGGTGTCAGATGATAGCATCTTCTCTTCAGCAAAGGCTCTCTAGACCCACCCATGCCAGCAATTCTGCTGGGAATACTAGGAGAGTAAACTGTTTTAGGATTACAGTAAAGAAAGGAGGGATCTGCACTACGTCTGGGAAGCTTAAAGATTTGTCCAGCCCCCACAAAAACAAATGATTAAGTGGTGTTGATAGTTGTTACTATAAACCAACTGGATACAATGTGATATGAAGCTTTTGGAAAAAAAAAGAGCAATTTGCCAAAGGCCATGTTAAGAGCTTTTGCAAGTCTATTTTATTGTTATTTAACTTCAGTTTAATTGTACTTGGATTAGCAAAATCTGAAGCATGATGTCATTGTCTTTATGAAAATCAACTCCTGGAATTGCTAAGAGGAATGGCGACAACACAAATTCTCGATTTTCCTTTATAACATTTTTATTGAGTTACACAAGTGATAGCTTATGAGACTAGATATAGTTATCATCACATCTCTAGCCCATGTGGACTGCATCTCTACAAATCTCTCTCCAGGTAAAGGAATTCAACAATCAAGTGTTTCTGGAACAAGCCAAAGTGTTTACATATGATGAATCATATTCAGATATTAGAATAAAACAATGAGATTACATAGACCTGACTACAACCCTAAGTTAAGTCTAGGAATAAAACAAACAGTGATGTATGGAAAATGTTAAGAAGCTAACTCTCCTTACCACATGAAAGTGTTACTAAATTGGTGCTGTAGTTATAATGACAATAATAACAGAAAATGTAACAATAACAATAATAAAACCATGTAGCCAAAGACATTTAGAGTATGGGATGTAACTGTGCTGTTTAAATGAAATTTGATTTTAATATTCATCACTGTGTGACCCATCAAATTTGTGTTTTCCTACTATTTTCCCTTAATTCTATTCTGGTTGAATAAATAACACCTTGACCACTATAAGTGAATGACTATTAATTAAATTATTACACTGAGAACAATAGAGGCATAACAACTTTTTACACATAGACATTGAGGGATAAAGAATATTAACCACACACAAAAATTATAAATTAATCTTACCTAATATCTGAGAGATCGCATTTGTTTCCAGCAATAGCCATTACAATGTTTTCTGGGCCATGTTCTTTCAGTTCTTTCACCCATTTCTTCAAGGTATGGAATGAGTCCTAAACCCAAAGTATAAATCAAGCATTGGAAACACTGTGCATATAACAGTGTACATTTCACACATAATCCTATGTATTTCAACCAAACAAAAATACAAATACAATACAATTCAACGGAGAAAAATGTTTTCAGGAGGCTCGCATAAATGAACATACTTTTCTTATTTGGCACAAATTTTAATATTAGCTAAATTATACTTAGCCTACAAAGTGTTCACTTCTCTAAAACTGAAAACTGATATAGTTAAGAAAATCATATTAGTAATTTTCTCCTATAAATAACATTAAAAGTATAGACTTGTGCAGATCATGCACCACAGAAATGTACACTTGAAACCAATATCACCCCAATAAATTTAATAAAAATAAATTTTTGTAAAAAAATACAAACAAAAAATAAAACTGAACGCAAGCAAAACAACCACCACCACCAAACTCTCACAGATGTGGACAACAGTATGGTGGTTACTACCAGAGGGAAGAGAGGTGAGAGAGCAGTAAAGGGAAAAGGAGGCCAAAATATGGTGACAGGAGATTTTACTTTGAGTGGTAAACACACAATGCAATATACAGCTGATGTGCCACAGAACTGTGCACTTGAAACCTATATAATTTTATTACCAATGTCACCCCCCAAAAAATAATATTAGTAATAGTTCCTTTAAAATAAACAATCGCATTTTTAAAAAAAAACATAGTCTTGACTTAACATGAAAAAGGACTATAAGTCTTAATACTAAGACAATGTTCATGCTTACCTAAGGAAAGAAAAAGGAAAACACAGACACACACACTTTAGAGTCTGTTTTCCTTTCTGTCCTTTACTCGCAATCTTTCTCCAGGAAACAAGCCAAGGTACAATAGATACCACATTTAGGTAAAAGTGGTCAGGAATTCATGGATGGTAACTGTGATGAATCATTAAACTAGCAGTCCTGTGACCTGAGTCAGCACTTCAAGAGTGGGGAAAAAACACCAGCAAATCACAGCAGTCATTCATTGGTATCCGAGAAGCTCAATGTGATCACTCAAAATATATTTATATTATATGTACACAAATACACTATACATACATGAACATTTTCCTTGGCATTTTATGAAATGTGAGTGAAATACTAATAGAAGATAAGCATTTTATAATTATAAAGCATGCAGAACTTAAAAATAATTTTCAGCCCTGGCTGGCATAGCTCAGTGGATTGAGCGTGGGCTGCGAACCAAAGCATCGCAGGTTCAATTCCCAGTCAGGGCACATGCCTGGGTTGCAGGCCACGGCCCCCAGCAACCGCACGTTGATGTTTCTCTCTCTCTCCCCCACCTTCCCTCTCTAAAAATAAAAAATAATAATAATTAAAAAAATAATAATAATAATTTTCCTTTTCCTACAAAGCTGACATTCTGGAGAACAATATTAGGACACATGGCCTCACCTCTACAAACAGTCAATTTTAAAATGAATGTTCATTGTTTTTTAATTTAATTTAGCAGATAAATCTGAAATGCTTCCTTACATGTAGATGCAATAAACTCAATATATACTGTCCATTATCCCCAACCACCACATTATGAACCCTCATTTCAGGCTACTGTCAAGATTCAAGCAGTGAAATCTCTCTTTTGGTCTTTCTAAGACAGAATCACCATGAATGGCATCTCAATTCTAAAGGGAACATTCTTACCTGTTTGGTAATATCATACACAATGACAGCTGCAGCAGATCCACGATAGTACATGGGAGCCAATGAATGAAACTGTTTAGGAACAATAAATAGTTTTAGGCCAAAGTGAACACATTTTATGCAATCCCAAATTAAATATAACACTTTATCCTACATCATCTTTATAAGATCCCTGAATTCCCTGTAGAGTTTTTCCAGGGCTCATATTAGATACACATTTTTCTCCTTGACGACACATATGTTATGGTTTATAGACCATGGAATTCACTCTTGGGCAAAAGCCGAAAATAAATTTTATTTCAAATGTTAATATCCTATGAATTGTCTTTTCTCTACAGCTCATCACTTATTTAATATGGTTGACCCAGGGCAATCTTATTAGACAGGAATAAGAAAAAGACTTGCCAAGGGGAAGAAAAAAGGAGGCTGGCATGGATCACAAGACCGTCCCTCACTGAGACACTAATGAGGAATATTGCAGCAAGGGCACCTGGGCAACCGTGCTGGGGTCTGGATGGCTGCGTCCCTGCGTGGTGTGATGATCATGACAGTGAGTAGCTTCACTCCAGAATGTGGACAAAGCAAGTCTCACTGGTCACTAGAATAATTTATCCCTAAACAGGATAATTATTTTGAGGGTACATACAGATTTTACATGTATTTTGAAGAATGTGTCTTTGAATCTATTTGAATATCTTCCAATATATTTGAAGAATATATTGTGGAGGGGTTTTGAAAGTCATTAAGAAAAAGATAATTCAGCTCACCAGAAAAATGGACAAAGGATATACATATAGATAAATCACAGATGAAGAAATACAAATTGCCAATGAATATTTTTAAACATGTGCAATTAAAATAAAATTAAAATAAAATAAAAGCAATAATGAAGCATTTATTAATATGTTAAATATTCAAAAAATGTATCGTATCCAGTCAGTGTGGATTTGGGAAGGGAGGCACTCCCATCAGCTACAAGGGAAAGTATTTTAAGACCTTCTTATAAAAAGACGCTCAACATCATTGATCATCAGGAAAATGCAAATCAAAACCACAATGAGTAATCACCTCATATCTATTAGGATGGCCATTACTAAAAAAAAATGTAACAAGCATTAGTGAGGATGTGGACAAAAGGAAACTCTTGTATACTGTTGGTGGAAATGCAAATTGGTATAGTCATTATAGAAAACAGTATGGAGGTTCTTCAAAAAAACCCCACTACAAATAGAACTACCATATGATCCAGCAATTCACCTTTGTATTCAAGAGAAATGAAATCAGTACCTCAAAGAGATATCTGTTTCCCACTCCCATGGTTGTTGCTGTATTCTTTACAATGGACAAGATATGGAAAGAACCAAAGTGTCCACTGATGAATGAATGGATTTTTAAATATGTGACACACACACACAAGATTTTTCTGGAAAATGCCTAGCCATTATTAATATAACAAGAATTGTTTGCACAACATCAATGTAACCTGGCAGCCAAGAAGAGTGGACTGGTATGCACATACATGAACAATGATGACTTTAGTGTACTAGTCAGAGGGCGCAGTAGCCACTGTTGAGGGAGGATGTGTACTGTGTGGCTGTCACATTCAAAATTACTGAGTGAGTAGAGCAACAAATCTGCATCAAATTTTGTGTTAAGTGTGAACATTCCTCTGCAAAAACTATTTGGATAATTCAGAAGACTGCAGCTATGGGCAACTGGTGATTGGCAGCTTCATCACAACACACCCGCTCACATATCACATCTCATGCAGAGTTGTTTGATGATACATCAAATCACCCAGGTGACTCAGCCCAGATTTGGTGCCCTGAGACTTCTGGCTTTTCCCAAAACTAAAATCACCTTTGAAAGGGAAGAGATTTCAGCCTGTTAATGAAATTCAGGAAAATATGATGGGGCAGTAGATGGCAATTTGGAGAATTGTGTGAGGTCCCAAGATACCTACTTTGAAGGGGACTGGTGTGTCACTGTCCTATGTACAATGTTTCTTGTATCTTGTGTCTTTTCCATTAAATTTCTCTATTTTTCATAATACATGGCTGGATATCTTCTGGACAGATTACACACACACACACACACACACACACACACACACACACACACAATGGAATATTACCCATCCTTATAAAAGGAGTGCCTGTCATTTGCAACAACATGGATGAACATGGAGGACATCATGCTAAGTGAAATAAACCAGATACAGAAAGAAAAAAACTTCATGTTTTCACTTATATATGGAATCTAAAAAGTCAAATATATAGATGGAAGTAGAGAGTAGAATAGTGATTACGAGGAGCTTAGGGGGCTAGGAGGATAGATGATCACCAAAAGGGACAAAGCTGCAGTTATGTGAGATGAATAAGTTCTAGAAATGAAATGTACAGCATGATAACTATGGTTAATAATTGTTAAATCTGAAAATTTGCCGAGAAAATAGATTTTAGGTGCTTTTACCACTGAAAAACGTAAGATATGTTAATTACATTGACTGTAGTAATCATTTCATTATGTACACATACAGCAAATCATCATGTTGTATACCTGACATATATATACCTGACATATATATAATTTTTACTTTAAGAAAAGAAAGAACTTCAAAGCCAATGTCAGTAATATATATAAAAATTTTACTGTTTGTATACCGTTTGAACGAGCAATCCCACTAATGAGAACATGTACTGAGTGATCTTCACAAACACAAAGACAGTAATCTCTGTTGCACAGGAGCAAATATTTAAAATGAACCTAAAGGTTAATCATAGAGAATTCATGAATGTTGTGTATATATATTCCACAACAGTTAAAATGATGAGGATTTTATTTATAGGAAAAGGTATCCTTGACATGAAAAAAAAAAAGACTCCAAGTAGCCTATTAGCATAGTATGACTTAAGGTAAAATGTGTGTGTGTGTGTGTGTGTGTGTGTGTATGTGTGTGTAGGTATAACATAATATTTCTCAAAATGTTAACAGTGGGATTTCTAGTGATTTGTACATTTTCCTTATAAGAGTGTGAACAGTACAAATTTTTACAATTATTTTTAAATAAAATGGTTTTTAAGTTTAAAAAAAAGCAGCCATTTTTATTGGGGAGTAAGGGAGGGAGCAGAGAGGGAAAGAGGAACCATGAATCCTGAAGCTTTTCCAGAAAACAACAAAACCAAAACTTATTCACTTTTATCTCCCACCCAAAACTCATCATGGACTAAGTACTTGCTAAACTGAAATGATCCTATTTGGAAATCTGACACACATCAGTTCCCAAGGTTTCCCTTTTAATCCCCTGAAGAATGCTAGTGTGGCTCTCACAGAGGAGAAGGAAGCAGGCAACTCTTGCCCAACTCCATGCCCTCATGCAAGTTGCCACCTTAAACAGAAATTGCCCTGGTACCTCTGTGGTTTTCAGGCTGAATGGAGCTCAGGATGAATTCAGGGGCTCCCAGCCAAAGGGCCTGGGCCACTTGCCATGGCTCACCAGAGGACAAGCAAGCCTTTTACCATGCGTGCCTTTCCATGGTTATTGACTACCCAACACTGTGTTTGTTATAATATTAGGTACCAATAAAACTATTTTATTTTACATTTTACTTCATTTCATTTCATTTCATTTTTTATCCTCACCCAAGGACTTTTTTTTTTTATTGCTTTTAGAGAGAGGAAGGGGGAGAAAGAGAGAGGGAAATATCGATGTGAGACAGAAGCATCAACTGGTTGCTTCTTGTAGCTTCCCGGAGGGTGGATTGAACCTGCAACCTACCTACATATGTGCCCTGACCAGGAATCACACCCACAACCTTTTGGTATATGTCAGTCAACTGAACCACATTGGCCAGGGCTCAATAAAACTATTTTATTAGACAAGATCGGGTGTGTTCAGGGTGGTATGGCCAGGGACTCAATAAAACTATTTTAATCTATCCTTTGGCAATTCACTCCACATGTAGAAAACAAAATAGAAATTTCTGCCCAAACAGAGACAAAAAGTAATGTATTTTTGAAAGATTCCTGCTTTGCCAATGGCAGGAAGTACATATAAAGTATCCTTTTAAAGCCCAATCACATAAAATGTCCATTTTTTAAAAATAACCTCAGGTAAGAATAGTCCTTTTTAAACACACCAAATAAGAAAGTCAGTACAAAATGCATATCTCAAAAATCAAGGTACTTGTGGACTCAAGCACGTAAGGAACAAACTGTGGATCTCCTCTAAGACAGAATGCATTTTCAGCTATAACACCATGAACGGAATTTAAAATGGTCACTGATGTGCAGGTCTAATGAATTATTGAATAGATCTTTGTATATAATGCATTACTTGTTCTTTCCTTCCTCCAAATGGAATCATTTTGAAATAAATCTGTTGGTGAAGCCACTTAAACGACTTTATTGCCATGGACTTGGGAGTTTTAATGAGTTAAAAGTTCACATCTCAGTGCTAAAACCCCATAATGCATTGACCAAAAGATAATATTTGTGGAGGACAAAAGGATAAATCACTTCCATCCTATAACGTGCATTCATGTCCCCACACAAATATAAAGCAAAAGCACCATGATCAGCCTCAATACTCAACATGACATAATTCAGTTTCCATGAGGTCAGAAGACTGACAAAGCACTACCATAAAAGGTTTGTTCTAGAAGCAAAGTTCACCATCATGGGAAGTTGATATGATATTTTTAAACCTCACCTTAAAAGGTTATTTGAAAATTAGCAAGAACAGATGCCAGTCAAAATCCTTTCTTCCCTAACTATCCAACAGAACATCTGTAATACCAAATAAAAGTGTTCAGATAACTCTCAGATAACATTTAATTTTTTAGAAGAACAGGAATTGTGAGAAGTCAATTTGTCCCCTCAAAATAAATGGCTGTTTATGTCCTTTGCTGTATATCCAAGTATGTGTGAATACTTGTTTTTTTCATTACTGTCTACAGGATAAGAAAGAAGGGAACTGCCTCTGAGCTTCTTAGTCCCCTCAGCTTTGACAGATGGATGTTAATAACTCTGTCCCCACTTCCAGCAACTGGTAGAAGCAACTGGACAATGCATTTTGAGAGTATTGAAAATGTTCGTATGTTTGATTCAATAATTCCACTTCTAAAGGGAATAATCAGAGATGATCACAAAGTAACCAGAATTCATTCTAGAGTGATTTAGTAATGCTGTAAAGTTGAAACCAGCCTCAACGTCTAACCATCATAGACCGAAAACATAAATTTGGCCCTGGCTGATATAGCTCAGTGGAATGCATGCCAACCTCTGAACCAAAGGGTCACCAGTTCGATTCCCAGTCAGGGCACATGCCTGAGTTGCAGGCCAGGTCCCCAGTGGGGAGCATGTGAGGGACAACCACACATTGATGTTTGTCTCCTTCCCTTCCCCTTTCTCTAAAAATAAAGACATAAAATATTTTTTAAAAACCATAAATTTTGCTTAGCCATATAATGGACTACTAGACAGCAATTAAACTCAAGTTTTTGAAAAATATGAAATGGCACATGAGGCAAGGCGGCCTAGTTTGGTACTTTCCAAGGGTCTTCTGCAGAACTCTGTTCTCTTCAGGTTCTTTTTGGGGGAAAAAAAAGCTTTCTTAGCCAAATAAGTTTGAGAAACACCCCAGATAATAATGCTCCCCTGCAGGCTTACAAAGCATTGTTAGTAGAATCTGAAAAAGACTCTGGAACAGGCCCTTGAAGACTCTGACAAATGTCTACAGTAAAAACTATTTTAGTTTTAACTCAAATTGCTCATTTATTTTTTAAGCTAGGGAACTATGTGCTTGGAACCACCACAGGGACACAGTATGAAGATCTAGACTCAAGGCGGAATCTGGAAGCCTGTACCTGGCTCTTCACTGTTTTTCATCCTTTGTAAAATGGAGGTAGTGGTGAGGATGGGGTCAGTGGCGATAGCTAAGGTTTGTCCAGTTCTGTGACAACACTCATGGCCAAGGTAAGACAGGGTCTGGATGGAACCTCCTACCCTTGCCAGGATCCTGATTCTTGAGTGCCTTACCTGCAACACAAACCTCCCTTCTTCCTATCCCACACTATTGTGTTCATGCGTGCTCAGCGCACAGCAAAATGTATTGTTCTGAGAAATTTCCTAATCCTTCAGACCACCCAGTCTGCTTCAGGCAAAATTCCTTAAATGCAGGTTTGTGGCAACATAAATTCCACAGCAGCAAAACTCTACATGTCAAGATTGAGCAGTGTTGGAAAATACACGGTTTCCAAACAAGGACGGGTTCCAGTTGGGCTTGGCCTCCCCAGATGAGAATTATCCAGGCCTGAAGTCTCTGGCATCAGGTCCAGGAACTTGCAGGGATTGGTTCTGTATTATAATTTTTCAGAGAATGCTCCGTCCCTGGTGAGTGCTTCAAAGCAGCCTGGGAGCCAGTGCTGGTCTGTCCCAGGTGCCAGCACACAACCAGAAATTTTCACCCTCCCACTGAATGCTGGGGCCATGGACAGTCAAGGGCAGAAGCCAAAACATATCCCAAGGTTCCATTCGGATTCAAACAAAGAGGAAAGTGGTAGAGAAAATTCCTGACATTCCCAACATTCTCAGCTGGCCAAAGTTGAATGGAAAAACTCTTACTGAATGTTCTCTCTGTGCTGTTCAGAAGTACATCCCTGACTTTTACACAGACACTCTCTCTCCACAGAAAAACAGAGGGGCTGTTTCATATGCCTACTCAGATAACTTTTTAAATGTTTTTAAAGATTTTATTTACTTATTTTTAGAGAGGGGAAGGGAGGGAGAAAGAGAGGGAGAGACACATCAATGTTTGGTTGCCTCTTGTATACCCCCCACTGGGGACCTGGCCTGCAACCCAGGCATGTGCCCTAGACTGGGAATACAAACTGGCAACCCTTTGGTTCACAGGCTGGCATTCAATCCACTGAGCCACACCAGCCAGGGCTCCCTACTCAGATATCTAAAAACCCAACAGTATGTAAAGTTGAATAGAAAAGTGGCTGGGAGACTAAAGTATACCCAACTATTAACAGTGGTTATTTCTGAACACTGCCCATTAAAGGCAGACCACCATTTGTTTTATTATTTCTGAATTTTTAAAATTTTAACAGGATATATTACTTTTGCAATGAGAAGGGATCCCTTTTCCTTCTTATTATTTTTTCTTTTTTTACTACTTTTTTTTATTTTGATGTGTCAATTAATGTCAAAGAGCTTCCTTGGCATTCAAGAATCAAAGGGGTAAAACCAAGTCCCAGGAGGGGATGGGATTTAGAGGTGACCTGACATGCATTTGACTCCTTATGGACAAGGTGCTGTGCAAACTTTCTGTAGGAGCAAACAATCCAGCAAAATCCAAACTTTTTTTCATAAAAAAAGGTGTTGCAGGATAGGGCTTAGTGTTTTTTTTAAAGATAAGGTAATGAACTGGTATATTTTGAAGCCTAGAATAATGTATGAGTCAAGGTTCTAAAATGCTATAGAAACTCATTTTTCCTACCCATGAATACCAACTGCAGGAAACCTCTGCTCCAACTCATCTGTTGACAAGCAAAGGAAATTTCCTTGAAGTCCAGAACTATGGCCCACCCCATCCCACAGCTGCTATTTTGTGCATTTGGAGGAAATGCCACTAAGGTCCGCCATTTCTCTCCCCTCTCTACTCTGCTCAAGTTGGTTTAGTCTGCCCTAGCCTTAGCTCTCCTGTTCCCAGTAAATGTCTGTCTTCCAGATAAGTCTCCCTGCAGAACAGGGAAATAGGCAAACATCAGTTGGGACCATGCCCAAACAGGAGAGACCCAGGGTCTGAAGTGCCGCCTCTCGCCATGACAGGGCCTGAGCCAGCACTCCTCAGGCACCTTTCCCTCCTCTCCCAAGCCCAGGCCATCTTTCCTCAACTGTTTGTCCAGAAGTTTAATTGCAGTGGCCTCTATGCTGGTTACACAGCAGCCCAAGAGATCCTATTTTTAACAGCTGGCTTACGATATTTCTTTACATAGACCATCAAATCTATTTTTAGCATTTTATTGTGGAAATTTTCAAACATATACACAAGGGCACAGTATTATAACACTTTCATTTTCTCATCTCCTAGCCTCAAGATCATCCCTAACACATGGCTCCTGGTATGTCCCTCCTCCTCCTCAATTTTCACCCTATCTCTACCACTGGAGTCTTCTGAAGCAAACTCTTAACATCATAATGTGTAAACTATAAAGCAGAGTAACTTTTTTCTTCAAATATAAGTCCAATGTGTCACTTTCCATTCAAAATCCTCCTAACTAAGCATGAAATCCAAACTCTGTACGACGGGTCTAAGGCCCTAGGCACTTGTGCACCAGGCTCCTCTTACTTGTCTCCAGCTCCTGGCCTCCTCTCTGCTCCCTGTCACAAGCAGCCACACATAGCCCAAAGGCCTTCACACATACTCTCCCCCAGCTGGCGCCCCCTCCACTAGACATCCACAAGACTTACTCCTTCACTTAATTCACCCATTCTCAACTGCCACCTCCTCCAACAACCCTTCTCTGACCCCCTATGTAGGCCACAACAGGGACTCAAATACTTAATAGCTGAACCCATGTGATGAACCAACAACCGTGTGGAGGCAGGTAGACAATAGGGTTGTTCTCATTTTACAGATGAGGAAATAGGCTCAGAATGATTGAGTAAATTGCCCACACACATATAGCTCTTAAATGATAGAACTAGACCTTGCACACAGGTATTCTGACTACAAATTCCATGCTTTGTCCACCCCTCAGCTACTTCTCTGAAATGAAACATTGTGTAAGTTGATGAAATTAAGATACAGCTTATGCTAAATTTATTCATTCATTCTATAAGTATCTATTGAACACTTGATACATGACAGGTACCGTTCTCAGCAATGGGGAGATAAGATTTGTCAGGTAGAATGATAGCCTCCAAAGATTCCACATCCTAATACCTGGAGCCTATGAATATATGATGGTACATGGCAAAGGGGAATTAAGGTTGCAGATGGAGTTAAGGTTGCTAACCAACTGATCTTCAGATGGAAAGATTATCCTGGATTGTTTGGTTGGGTCCAATGTCAACCCAAAAGTCCTTAATAAGTGGAGAGTCAGAGGGATCTGAAGATGCTGTGCTGCTGGCTTTGAAGGTGGAGGAAGGGGCCACTAATCAAGGAAAACAAGCAATCTCGAAAAGAGGTAAAGAAACCAACTTCACAGAGCCTCCAGAATGGAACACAGCCCTACCTGCAGTTTATATTGACCCAGTAAGACCCATTTTGGTCTCCTGATCTTCAGAACTGTGAGAGAGGGAATCTACTAAATGTATGGTCATCTGTTACATCTACAGGAAACAAATAGAAAAGGGGAAAAGACAAGATCCCTGGCCTCAAAAAGTGAACATTTTCTTGGAGTGAAGGATGATGAAGTCAGACTTTCTTCAAAGGGGCTGCTCTAGACATGTGTCTCCAAACAGCAAAGTCTGTGCTCTGAGGACACTCCAGCTGTTCCTGTTTGGACATGTCCTTGAGTGCCTAAGGAGCATGCTCTTTTGGTAATTACATGAAGTCCAGGTGCCTAATTTCCTTGTCAAGAATGAAATTTATATGCTCCATAGGCCCTTTTTTCTGCATACTAACCAGATTTAGAAAATTAACTGCATACAAGAAAAATAGGGAGAAGAGAAGCACAAAGTGTTTCTTAGATCCTTAACAAAGGCAACCCTAACCTCCCTCCCAATGCCTGTCTCCAACTCTGCTGCTGTAATCTTTGCCACAGATCCTCTCACAGTCAGCAGAATGGAACTTGGCCTCAACTGAAATGCACAGGCAGTGCCTCACTTAGGGCACCCCCGACTAAAATACACACCAGTCAAATGTCGTGGCGAACTTGTGAAGAATCATCTAACAGAGTCACCTTCCCTCCTAGAACCTGCCTGTCTCTGAGGAAGGCACACAAGGAGGAAGAGGAGGAGGAGGGAAAGATGCCTACCAGGGAATAGAGGAAAACAGCGGGGTCTACTGTGACACAGAGAATGCAGAAGGGGACAGGGGCTGGGTCTACATTCATCCTTGCCTTTAAAGATCAACTCACAGCTGAGATTGTCCTCCCCACTGTTCCTGTCTCCCACTTCCCGTTCCCTTTCCTTCACTTCCCACCTCACTGGCCAAGTACGGAAATGTTTCAAGTGTTTCCCAAAGGACTGACTAAACTGATCCTAACATGTGAACACATCCTTCCTTCTTCTCTCCTGTCCAAACAGGAACAGGTATACCTCCATATTTGGACAGGAGGTATTAAGACATCCAAGAGCGCCATTCTGCACCTTAGCTCCTAATTTCCTAAATGACATCAACACCTCCAAACAGCACGATTCCGGGGATATATTCCAGCAAAGGTGTTGCAGCTTTGCCCACACAGCTGCCAGCAGATGCCCCTCCTCAAATATTACTGTCATGCTTTCCTTCCACAGTTTCAGTCGCCAATTTTCAACATCACAGCACTACTTTAGCTGTACCACTTTAACTGAAAATGGTTCTTGAGGCTTCTTCTAAAAGACAATGACATGGCATAGCCCTATCGATAGCAGTTGATCTCCTTTTTAATAGCATACACCCAACTGCAAACTTCTAATATTTCCTCACTGTGGGGGCAGGGGTTGGGGAAATGGAGAGAGGGGATATTTTTCTCATCAAGATCTCAATTTGTAAAAAAAAAAAAAAAAAAGATCTCAATTTGTACTAGTTAAAGGTGCTGTTCTCTTGGGAAGGAGGGCGGGAAGCAAAATCATATATTTTCTCTCTCACCGAAGAGAGGTACCTAGTAAAATCATTCTCTAGTGGGTTTGTGGAGAAGGTGCCATAGGGTGAAGCACTCCCCTTCAACAGTGGGTTAAGAGCCAGATTCTGAATGTGTGCCATTCGCTGGTGGTGTTTGGAGCTGAGCCTGCTATTTCCAGGGGCTGCAGGGCAAATGGAGGAGAAAACAAAGAGCAGCTCACTCTGAGCTTGTAAGAGGCCCCATTCTTCAAGGACTCCTGCAAGCAAAACTTTCTCTGACTTTAGCAACAGCCTATGAATAGTGAAACACTTTCTTGACTATAGACACTAGAGCCCTGAAGAAAGATGAGAGAGAGAGGGAGAGGGGGAGTGAGGAGAAAGAGAAAGAGTTTCTTTTGATGCTAAAGCCTGACACTGGCGACGGATATCTGACAGCTTTGGTTCTGTTTTCTTTCTCACAGACCCATTCAGACCTAGTATTTATGCCACAGCTTTGCTCACCTGCATCCTAGCCCTCTGAGCACAGGTTGTACAATCACCTAACCTTTCCAATTATGGTAGATGGTTAGGTGCTTACAAAATTAAGCCAATGCAGGCAAACAATCAACCTGGTTAAACAGCACACAGTGTCAGATTTCAGGGTTGCACGCATAAACTGTCAGCTCCTGGAGAGCATGTGCGTGACTCTTCCTTCTTCAAGTGTCCAGAGTTTAAGGACGACCTCTGACCGAAGGAGAAAGTAAAGGTTAAAGAAACCTGGGTGGTGCAATTAGAGATGTTTATTTATTATATTGTGAGTTTTTCTGGAACACATGAAATATCTCACAAGTGAAAAAAAATTGTGCACTCACTAAGGAAGAGACCATAATAAGCCTTTTGAATCAATGAGTTTCAGAATATTATCTCATTACCTTTAGTAGTATGTATTAACGTATGTATTGCGTCTGGTCCTGAGTTAGATAACACTGCTGAAAAAAACTAAATCAGTTTCAAATAGTACTATTTTGAAGATAGATTTCTTCTTTTCAAAAAAACATAATTTAGCCAAATATCATAATTTTCAAGGCTAATAGTGGTTTGACAAATTTCAAGTGATAACTTTGCAAATATAACCTTGTTTATGGCTCTATATGAGTTTACTAGAGGGAGCACATTTAAATTTAGAAGATTTATTCAGAATTAAATTTATTCAGAATTTTTCTTTGGGTACCACTTTGAGGTCAAGGCTGAATTTCCAATCCACACATAACCTCCAAAGAAAGGAAAGACAGCATACAACTTGCTTATCAGTTTTAATTTAAATAGGGAGTAAATAACCTCAAATTCATTCAGCATCCCTATCAAAATTTTAGCTGATTTTTTTTGTAAAAGTTTACAAGCTGATCCTAAAAATCATGTGAAAATACAAAAGACCCAGAATAGCCAAAACAATCTTGAAAAAAACAAAATTGGAGGACTCACTTCTCAATTTTGAAACTTACTAAAAAGTTACAGTAATCAGGGCAATGTGGTACTGGCATAAGGATAAAATTTTAGATGGAAGGAATAGAACTGAGAGTCCATAATTAAACTCTCATGCTTGTGGCCAATTCATTTTCAACAAAGTTACAAAGACAACTAATTGGGCAAAGAATGTATTTTCAACAAATTGTATTGGACAACTTATTTTGTATGATATTGACATGCAAAGAATGAAGTTGAATCCCTTCCTTACAAGATATACAAAAATTAACAACAAATGCATCATAGAGCTAAAACTATAAAATTCATAGAACATATAGGAGTAAATCTTTGTGATTTTGAGTTAGGCAAAGACAAGCGCTGGCAAGAATATGAAAAAATTGGAACCTCAAACATTGCTGGTAGGAATATAAAATGGTGCAGCCACTTTGGAAAATACTTTGGCAGGTTCTCAAAATGCTTAACTTAGTATTACCATATAACCCATTAATTTCACTCCTAGATATGTAACTAAGAGACTTTTTTCAAAACATGCATCTGTACAAAACTTATACATGAATTTTCATAAAACATCACTATTCATAACAGCCAAAAAGTGGAAACAACCCAAATATCCATCAACTAGCGAGTGGATAAACAAAATGTTGCACATTCATACAACTGAACATTAATCAGCCATAAAAAGGAAGAGAACACTGGCCCATGCCACAACAGAGATGAACCTTGACAACACTATGCTAAGTGAAAGAAGCCAGTCACAAAAAACCACAGACTATAATTCTATTTACATGTAATGTGCAGATTAGGCAAATCTAGACACTGAAATTAGCATAGGACTAAAGGACTCTATTTTTCAGTCTGTATATGTGTTCTCCAATTTCATCTTTCAAAAGCATAAAATGAGTTTGATTTCAGAAATCAACCTATTCAGCTTCAGATGTATCTGTAGAGTAGTGAAGAGTTTCTATGCTACTAATGGAACCATCAATTCACCTTCATGGAATTTGTGACTGTGGTCCATTTAAAATCCGTATTTTATAAAAGCATCCATTATGACTCAGGCAGTCTGTTAGGAAAAACAGGCTATAACAGCTATAACACTGACTTCAAACAAATTATACGAAAAAAAACAAAATGATGTTAATATTTTTTCATGTTAGATTCTTAAAATAACAGTGCTCTGGTGGATCAAACCAAGAGAATGAAGACTGACATTCTTCCAAGGCATTGACTTTTAAATTGAGTTATCCTATGGATTGTGACTGTGTCCTAAAGCAGAAACAGAGTGATTTGGAAGCACTCATCTAGAAAATGAAGGTTGTATTTCCTATTGTGATGGGAAAACTTTTAATAGCAATAGGAATATTCCTGATCCCAATATAGTAGAAAAACAAAGAACAAAGTGAAAAGGAAACTCAGTGGGAAAGAATAACGTGTTGATGCATTAGGATATAGGTCTCTCTTGTCTCCCCACAGAAACCCTGCTGGATGGAAGATGGGAGGACAGAGCTGGGCAGATCGATTTCTTTCTCTCCTTGGGGACCTCTGAGCTAAGGTTCCTGCAAACGTCCTGACCTGCTGTTGCTCTTCCTCATAGCTCAGCACGAAATAAAAACCAGCACAACAACCCACCTGAAGAGGATGGGATGAAAACCCCCAAAAGCCCACACTCTCCCCTTCTCAACAATCTTCTTGGTAGCAAGAAACTAACTGCACAAACCTTGTAAATGTTGAGCTTTAAACAATTGGATTCAAACGTCAATTGAAAATGATTAACTTTTTGAAACATTTTGTACAGAGACACCCTAAGGATTACCATTTGCCATTGAAAGAATCAAAGGATGCCCATCATATATAGTTGAATGAAAATTAAGACAGCAAGCCAAAATGAATGCTCTCTTACACAAAGAAAGAAGAGAGTAATAATTTTACATTTCTAGTACTCAGAGGGGAAATATAATTTTTCAAGAGTATGAATTGTATGAATTGTATGAAGAGTATATTATATTATACATTATAAATGTTATATATATATATATATATATATATATATATATATATATGTAGGGCATTAACCAGAATGCCATGTATGCTAGGCAGAACTTGGTTCAGTCAGTCCATAAATAAACAAATATTAACTAATTAACACATGCAAAACACTGTGCTGAGCATTATCCTCCTTGGAGAACACAGATCTACATATTTATATTGTCAAATCATAAATCCAAAGAGATTTTGTTTGTTTAAAATTATGAAAGCTAAGGAAAACAGTAGCACATATCTACAAAGATAAGGAAGGATAATAAAAAGCACTGGACTCCAACAATTAATGAGACAGAACAAATAGCAATAGGCACAAGCAACAGCGGGGAATTTATTTTTAGCTCAAACATTAGGCAACATCATTACAAGCACGATTAAGTCCAGCAATAAGCTGCCAAAACAACTGAAAAATTGCCATCAGTGGGGAGATGCAAGACTGCACCATGGGACACAAGACAAGGACAGCCTGAGGATAACAGGCCTTCGAGGGTTAGAGAGATTGGATATCCACAAAGGCCATGTAGGTAAGGCTCACACTCTCTCCACAAATCTAGATTCTAAAAATAATTCACCTGAAATTATAATCCAAAACTCAATTACTCTTCCTTAAAGCAATGCTATGGAATCATGCCTTATACATATAATACTAATAATTATAATAATATATAACACTAATCATACATATAATACTGATATATATAATACAGCAATATAGTCAAAGATGTCTATAGCCTATAATTGCTGAATTTTAGGAAAACAAATTATAGTAATTAGAAATACCATCATATAAACATTTTTCTATTGCTGTTTTTGCTTTGAGATGTTAAGTGGGCCAAACTGCAAACCATAATGGTCACTTTAGAGTACCAAATTTCATCAGAAGCCATCAACCTCTTGAATATTATATGAGAATAGATAGGTAAATATAAAATACTCTGCTTAGATCACACAGAAATCTCTCCACTAGAGCACTGTATTATCAAATGAAAACAGGAGGTTATAAAGAATCATGACCTCATTAACATGTGATTATCAACACACAGAATGAGATACCTGAAAATGGTCATCTAATGTCAATAGTGGAAATATCTGGGTAGTGAAATTTTGGATATGTTTACTTTCAATTTCATGGCTCTGTGTGGTTTTTCTATGAGAACTAAAGTATAAAGTTCAAGACCCAGACTACTGAATTCAAATATCAGCTTTATACCTTATTGACTATGTGATCTTGAGCAAGTTACTTAACCTCTATGCATCTGTGACCTCCCCTGACCTCAGAGTGCTAGGAGAGGACAAGGGTATTAGTACAGAGAAGGCACCCAGAGCAGTGCATGGAACACAGCAGGCCCTCAGGCCACACCAGCCAGTAGTAGAAGCAGCAGTACTGCTAATACTAAGCCAGCTATTTGTAAAAATGACTTATTAAGCTCATAAACAGTGGCTGAAAAAGCTACTATTGCATGACCAAAAGTAAAAAGGGGAACAAGAAAACACCATTGTTTAAGTTTAAATAACAACCAAAAAAAAAAGAGGTCCCCAAGTAGACATTTTTTCCTTGAATCTGCCCCCTTCATTTCAGGAGTCAGCACGCACAGCTGACTAACAGAGTTGAAGGGGTGCTTCAGACAGTAGCTTCATGTATGCAAGTCTGTTCTCTTAATTTAGCAGCAAAAAAAGAAGACATTCTAATGAGGTTAGCGTTTGTAGGCCAGATTTGTCCTAATTTAAAAAAAGAAAGAAAGAAATTTTTGAAATGCTTTAATCTATGAATGCTGGAAAGTTAGTTTAAAATGAGGATTTATATAAAATGTAAATACACACTTGATTTGTTAGGAGTTGATAATGAAAATAATGGGTTATTCTGAACCCTGGATTCTCTGCCTTTGAAGGAGAGAGATAATAAACAGAATAAGTAAATGAATTAAATAGTATATCAGAAGGTGGCAAGAGCTAGAGAGGGAGGAAAAAGGAGGAAGTGTTAACATTTTAAATGGGGTAGGTAGAGAAGGTGACCTGTGGGCTGGGATCTGACGAGGAAAAGTTCAGCGAATCCTAATCCATAATTATTTGTTCTGATGAAAGTTTTAATCAGGCTGACAGCTCTCAGTTAAGACAAGGTATTGGTTATCCCTGTGCTTCCTTTATTCCGACCACCCCTTTCACCTTTGATAATATACACTCTAGTTATTACACAGATTTCCTGTCATAAGCAAGTTGTTGGTATTCATTATTTCACTTCTTTTAATAAATGTCTTTTTTATTTTAATTGTTTTTCAAGTACAGTTTTCTGCCTTTTACTCCCCTCCCAACTCACCCCCCCAAGTTCTCCCCACTTCCCTCCCATTTCCACCCCCCCACACTTTTTGTCCATGTGTCCTTTATACTTGTTCCTGTAAAGCCTTCCCCTTTTCCCCTGAAATTCCCTCCCCTCTCCCCTCTGGTCACTGTCAGCCTGTTCTCTATTTCAGTGTCTTTGGTTATATTTTGCTTGCCTGTTTGTTTTGTTGTTTAGGTTCCTGTTAAAGGTGAGATCATATGGTATTTGTCTTTCACCACCTGGCTTATTTCACTTTTTAAAATCTAAACACATCAGCCTCTTAAATAAATAATCTCCATAAATATTTTCAGCAAATAAAAGAATTAAGAATAAGAAAGAAGTCATCCTTGAACAGACACCTCTTCAAGGAAGACCTGCAGAGGGCCCAGAGACATATGAAAAGATGCTCAGCATCACTAGCCACCAGAGAGATACAAATTAAAACCACAATGAGATACCACTTCACACCAGTCAGAATGGCCATCATAAACAAATTAACAAACAGGTGTTGGAAAAGTTATGGAGAAAAGGGGACCCTAGTGCACTGCTGGTGCGCTGGTGTTGCCACTGTGGAAAACAGTATGGAATTTCCTCAGAAAACTAAAAATGGAACTGTCTTCTGACCCAGCAATTCCACTGCTCAGACTATATCCTAAGAACATTGAAACACCAATCCAAAAGAACCTATGCATCTCAATGTTCATAGCAGCACAATTTACAATAGCCAAGTGCTGGAAGCAACCTGAGTGCCCATCAGTAAATGAGTGGATCAAAAAACTATGGTATGTTTACACAATGGAATACTACACAGCAGAGAGAAAGAAGGAGCTCCTACCCTTTGCGACAGCATGGATGGAAGTAGAGAGCATTATGCTAAGTGAAATAAGCCAGGTGGTTAGGGACAAATACCATATGATCTCACCTTTAACTGGAACATAATCAACAAAAGAAAACAAACAAACAAAATGTAACCAGAGACATTGAAATTAAGAACAATCTGACATTAACCAAAGGGGAGGGGGTAAGGGGATAATGGGAAGAAGGGTTTTCAGGAACTACTATAAAGGACACATGGATAAAACCAAGGGGAAGGGTGGAAGCAAGGGAGGGAGGCGGGTTTGGCTGGGGTAGGGGGAAAACACAGAGAACTGTAACTGAACAACAATAATTTAAAAAAAAAAAAAAAGAAAGAAAGAAGTCATCTACGGTTTCTGGCAGCCCAAAATCCATTTCCCTATTTGTTAGATCTTCTAGGTAAGAGAAGCTAGATTTTCTCTGGGGAACCAAGCCTACCTGACTTTCAGCTACTGTGATTCAGGTGGAGCTGACAACTCTAGGGTAAGTGTTTTACTTGGTACAACCAGTAGGAGTGCCAAATCCCCCAAACTCTGTACAGCATCAAGTTTAAGAGTGAGTTCCTGACCAAAATTACCACACAGAACCCTCAGGTGCCAAGATACAGGGTGAGACTTGTGGGGAAAAGTGCTTTCCTTCATTAGGTTGCTAAAGTAGCAGGATTCAAGCCTAGAGTTGTGTATAAGGACATCATTGCCACCCTTGGAGAAGGGAAGGAGAGGGTCTGCCTAATGAAGCCAAATAGAGGTAAGCAAGCAAAGAAAAGGAATAGAGTTGGATGCCTCTGACAATGTGTTTGGAGGACTTGAACTCAGCCCTGCCTTACATGTGCACCCTCTTACATTTCTCTCATTGCTAAAGGGTACATTTCTTGCCTTGGCTGGCATGGCTCAGTTGGTTGGGCACTGTCCTGCAAAGCAAAAGGTCTTGGTTTCATTCCTGGTTAGGGCACATGCCTGGATGCTGGCCAAATCCAAGTTGGGGTGCATGCAAGAGGCAACCTATCCGTGTTTCCCTCACACATCAATGTTTCTCCCCCTCTCTTTCTTCCTCCCTTACCCTCTCTCTAAAAATGAATAAAATATTTTTAAGAGTACATTTCCTTTTTTGCTTAAATCATTTCAAGGTAGGTTTCTATCATTTGCATCACTAGAGTCTTGACAAAAACAAAGAAACCTATAGAAAGCAATTTCAGTATTTTCCTTAGAAAGCCAACAACAACGTATCCTTACCCGTTCCTGGCCAGCAGTATCCCAGATAAGGAACTTATGAAGTTCATTTCCACAAGGCACAGTTTTGGTCATAAAAGATGCCCTGAAAAACAGAATCAACATCTCCACATTACCAATTGTTCCCTACAATCTTTACAAAGACTTCTGTTTCAAACAAGTTAATGTTATGCCTCAGCAGGATGCCAAAAGCTCCCAGTATTGTCCTTGTCCTTGGGGACCCACTAGGAGGAAGAAAGAAGGGCTGTTAGAGTTCTGTCACCCAAAAGAACATATTCTACATTTTCTGTTAGTCCAACTGGAGGTTTAGAAGGGGAAAAAGGCAAAGAATATATTCAAAACACTGTTTCCAAAAACATTTGTCTTCAGTTATTCTAAGATAATATGCCCAAGATCAGGAAATAAAACAAAACCATAGATTTTAAAACTTATTATTATGACAGTTTAGAGTAAAAAGAACAGCTGGTATTTGGGCATTTGGGGCAGTTTGGGCTCTGCAATGGCACGAAGAGAAAATTGCCTTACATTTTTACCTATGCTATGAATCCAACACTAGCAGCAATGAAAATACTATCTAATTCTCATCCGACTTGCATAAATGAAGGGATAAAGATTGATAGCTTAACAAAAATTATGCTTTCTCAGCAAAAAAGGATGAATTTGAAATTCTTAGTAGATAATGAAACACTTGACATATAATTTTGTGCATATTTCCTCTTAGGCTTTTTCTTTGTGCTCATGAAAGATGTAAAAATCTAATACAAGAAATGTTTAATACTTTTGACTTTTTGTGTGTGTAAGATAAAGCTTCCCATGTATTAAAAAACAGTAAGCATCCCCAATAGTCGGACAACCAGAAATGAGAAACCTCTTGATGTGATGGAATAAGAAGTACACACATCTCCTATGCTGCATTCTGGCCAAAAACTGCAAATCTGAATTTAACATGAGGAAACAATCGGCAAATCTAGAACATAGAACATTCTATAAGGCAACTGGCTTGAATGCTTCAAAGAAGTCAATGTCATGAAAAGCAAACAAACAAAAGGCAGGGAGCTTGTTCTAGAATATAGATTAAGGGGTAAAAAGCAACAAAACAACCAAATGTACTCACTATATGGACCTTGCCTGGATCCTGAATTAAGAGGAAAACAGACACTTAAAAGACATTTTGAGGACAATTGGAGAAATTTAAATTTAGACTATATGTCAGATATTATCTTTGAATCAAAATTAATTTCCTAAGTATAAGTAATGTTCTAATTCTTAAATAAGATTATGTTCTTATTCTTAGGAGATGCATACTCGAGTTTTCAGGGGTAAAGTGTTGGGATGTCTTCCTTCAATTTCATATGGCCCAGCCAGTCCTCTCAGGCCAGCACAGAGTCCAGCACTACACCCACTCAGCACCACCCCAGTAATATTTCCTCAACTTCTACTTTACCCTAAGACAAACTACAGAAGTCCCAAGGAGAAAAGTATATGTCCCTGCAACTCTTGCACTATCCCCACAACATACATACACATACCAAAGTTAATAGAAAGTTCTAACTATCAATGTATGATTGCAGTAAATGGATATTCTAAGTACTTTTCTTAATGTGATATAACTAAATATTAGCAAAACCACATCTGTCCCATGACATTTCATTTCTTTACAAGTGCTCAAAATATATATCCCAGACTACTGAGAAGAGCAAATATATTCCAAAAATGGAAATGGAAATGGAAAATTGCTCAAATATACATCCCAGACTACTGATAAGAGTAACTATATTCCAAAACTGGAAATGGAATTATTTATTATTTTATTTTCATTATAAAAGCAATATATGTATAATATTTCACAAAAGGGAAATTCAAAAAAATAAAAAGAAGAAAATAAAGATCAATTGTCCACTTAACCACCTAGCCATAATCATTATAATCATTACTAATAAGTTGGTATACATCCTTCCAAATTATTTTTTACAACTTTTACCCCCAAAATTGATCATTCACTACATAAATTTTGTTTCTCATCTATTTTATATATCATGCACATCTTTCCATTTCTATAAATATAGATGAACATCATTATCTAAAATGACTGAGTATTACACACCATGTTATAAATTTATTCACTTACCCAACTGACAGACATTACAGTCACCTGTTTTCATTATTATGAAAATAATTAAATGAGTATCATTGTACCTAAATCTGTGGGTCTTGGTACAACAGTTTCTTTGGAGTTAATTCTTAGAAGCAGACATCTTCTACTTTGCTGCAGTCACCAAACTATGGATTGTACCAACCTGCAAATCCATGGCAGTTTACGAGACCACCCTCTCCCCTATCAATACAAATCCTTCAAATATCTTCCAGTGTGACAGGTAGAAAATGTATCTTCAGTCTTATTTTTATTGTGTTTATTAGAAGCCTGAACATCATTTTAGTGTTTATTGTTCCTTGTATTTTTCTTTTGTATAATCTTTACAACATTTGCACGCTTTTTAGTTGGGGTGTTCATTCTTTTCTTATGCACTTTTTTAGTATTTTATACTAAACTATTGTAATAGTATGCTTTTAAAAATTTGTCTTAGAGATTCAAGATGGTGGCAGAGTAGGTGGAAGTTACACTCACCTCCTCCAAGTACCAAACCGGAACTATCACTAAAATATAGAGCAATCAACGTGAATAACCAACTGAAGACTAGCTGAAGAGAAGTCTTATAACCAAGGATTTACAGAAGCCACACCAAGACTAGTAGGAATGGCAAGAATGCAAAAATAGCCAGTTCTGCTCCCATGGGCAGTGGCAGAGATTATGCAGGGACATGTCAGCTGCAAAGGTTCCTCCTGACAAGCGTGAGGTCTCAATCTCAAGCTGGGCTCCCCAGGCCAGAGCACCAGAGTCAGGAAAAGGTGCCCATGTAACACTTAGCTGTGAAAATCAGTGGGGATTCTCTCCACCAGGGAGAAAAGGGTGTCTGCTAGAGATGCAGGCACCCTCTTACATGGCCAATGCACAAAATCTCATTTGTACCTACCCACCCAGCAGAGGGAAGGCAGAGCATACTAGAGTTGTGCAAGGAGAAACTGGTGTTTGTAGCTTTGGAAAGACAGTTGAGGGGACAGCCACTGGGACTCCTATGCTGACTCATTCTCTCATGACTCATATGCCATTTTTCTTACATGGAGCACTAACCTCCATATGGCATCAGCCTAGGGGAAAGGAATAGCCCCACTTTCTGAACTCCCTGTCACCCCCACTCTGTGGAGTTCACACCCGGCTGAGGAGTAAGCTGCCTGAACTGGGGTGTTAAAGGTCTGGGCAGACTTAGGGGGTGTCAGTGACTAAGTTGTATGGCTTTGGGGTCAGGGCCAATACCCCCACTTTTCCATGAACCTGACTGACATCTCCTACTCACAGGCAATTAACTAGCACCACCCTCTGGGTTCCCAGAGGCCCCCCACCCTCTACTCTGGGTGGCTCTGCCATTCCGCAATCTGGGTAGAATACAGGACAGTTGTGTGGCTCTGAAATGGGGCCACACTTCCCACCTTCCCCTAATCCTGACTGGCACTCTCTCCTCTCCCAGTTCCCAGTGGCCCCAACCTGTTGATATTAGCCTCCTGGAAGACTTTGGAACAGACTAAGTTGTATAGCCCCAGGACAAGAGAAATTTTCCCTCACATGACCGACAAGTGCAGAGCCTTCTCTTCACACAGCCAAATCTTGGTTTAGTAGGGCCTGATAAACTCTGCTAGTCTCATCTGATGATTTCCTGAGTCCTCACCCCACCACACGAGGTATGTAAGCACCCAGTGAGTGGCAGCTAGACTCATTATTCCCTGAGATATTTGCTGAGTGATCTCAGACCCAGCGTTGGAGACCACTCTCCCCTACCTGGTGACTCACTAAAAACCTATCTCACGCAACTCAAGTACAGCCAGAGGCTCTATCAGTGACTGAACCTAACAAGTATTCAGATAATGGATCCAGGCAGAGGCAGATATCAGGGTTCCACGGGAATTTTGCTGAACTGCTCCAGGGCCTGGTGTTGGTAAAAGCCAGC
The DNA here is from genome assembly GCA_004024845.1 of Tonatia bakeri. Classification (NCBI taxonomy): domain Eukaryota; kingdom Metazoa; phylum Chordata; class Mammalia; order Chiroptera; family Phyllostomidae; genus Tonatia; species Tonatia bakeri. Next base: position 111,657 of record PVIA01004707.1, read on the forward strand.
TTTGGTGCACAGCTTGATCCTTCTGGTGCACATCCAGGCCCAGCAGAGGCAGCCACAAGCTGTAAATCACTTTGTAGCTCCTAACAGGTTGTCTAGGGCCAGTCATAGGCAGTGTCTGATATTGGTCTGCACCACAGTCCCTCCCAAGAGGCCCTAGAGCCAACACACCAATGGCCAGCTTCAGAAAATATCAGTTCCCTGGCTGGTGTGGCTCAGTGGACTGAGTACCAGACTATGAACCAAGAGGTCACTGGTTCAATTCCCAGTCAGGGCACATGCCTGAGTTGCAGGCCAGGTCCCAGGTTGGGTGCGTGCAAGAGGCAACAGACGGATATATCTCTCCTGCATTGGTGTTTATCTCCTTTTCTTTCTCCCTCTCTCCCCATCTCTCTCTAAAAATAAATAAATAAACCTTTAAAAGAAAAAGACAAAAAAAAAATCAGAGCAAGATCTATTTAGCTTCACAAATGACAGATCCAAAGGAAGATCTCAGCAGTAACCACATACCCTGCTGAGGCAAATTCTGCTCTCATATACTGTTATCAGGGTTGATTCTCATAGTCAGCCAGCCTGAGGGTCTACCAAACATGAACAGACCAATAGCAATCAAGATTCAATTATAACAGGAGGGCCCACATAACTCACACAGGGTCATTCCAGGGACACTGAGCCCAGGTGATCAAAGAAAATGCAGCAGTGTGCAGCAGCAGGTCCCACAGGACACCCTACCAAGTCTGGGATCATAGCAGATCTATATAATACATAGAAACAAACATAAAGAGGAAACCAAAATGGGGAAACAAAGAAACAGGGCCCAAATGAAACAAATCCCCAGTAAAAGAGATAAATGATACAGAGGCACACAATTTACCAAATATAGAGTTTAAAAAAAAATGGTTATAGCCCTGACCAGTGTGGCTCAGTAAGTCAGGCATCATCCCACAAAGTGTAAGGTCACCAGTTTGATTCCCAGTCAAGGCATATGCCCTGGTTGTGGGTTCAGGCCTGGGTCAGGGTGCATTCAAGAAGCAACCAATTGGTGTTTCTCTCTCACATTGATGTTTCTCTCCCTCTATTTCTCCCTTCGTTTCCCTCTCCCTAAAAATAAACAAATAAAATCTTTTTTAAAATAGCTATAAAAATGCTCAAGGATTGCCCTGGTTGGTGTAGCTCAGTGGATTGAGCGCAGGCTGTAAACCAAAGCATCGCAGGTTCGATTCCCAGTCAGGGCACATGCCTGGGTTGCAGGCCACATCCCCCAGCAACCACACATTGATGTTTCTCTCTCTCTCTCTCTCTCTTTCTCCCTCCTTTCCCTCTCTAAAAATGAATAAATAAAAAATCTTTAAAAAAAAAGTAGAATACTTTATTTTTTAAAAAATGCTCAAGGATTTTAGTGAGAACTACAAGGAACTTAGGGAAAACTACAAGAAACTTAGTGAGAAATACAATAATATGAAAAGGGACATAGAAACCATAAAAAGAACCAGTCAGAAATGACAGATACAATATCTGCAAAAATAATACACTAGAAGGAATAATCAGGAGGTTGGATGAAGCAGAGGACTGAATCAGCAATTTGGAAGACAAGGTAGCAGGATACATCAAATCAGACCAGGAAAAGGAAAAAGAATTTTTAAATTTAGTTTAAAGATCCTTTGGGACAACATGAAGCAAATTAACATCTGGATCACAGTGGTACCAAATGAGGAGAGAGTAAACAAGGGATACATATCATAATTAAAATGTCAAACGTTAAAGGCAAAAAGAGAATCTCAAAAGCATCACGAGAAAGACAGTTAGTTACCTACAAAGGAGCTCCCATAAGACTGTCAACTGATTTATCAACAGATACATTTCAAACCAGAAAGGGTTAGCATGAAATACTCAAAGTGATAAAAAGCAAAGAAGTATAACCAAGACTACTTAACCCAGCAAGGCAATGATTTAAAAACTGAAGAAGAAATAGTTTCCCAGACAAGAAAAAGCTAAAGGAGTTAATTACCCAGCAAACCAATATTACAAAAAATGTTAAAGGTTCTTTAAGAAGAAGAAAAAATAAAAACAAAAAAACATAGTTATAAAGAATAAAATGGCAATAAATATGTACCTATAAATAATCAATTTAAATGTAAATGGCTTTGAACCTGCCAAGATGGAGGATAGGCAGATACTCTTTGCTTCCTTGCACAACCAAGAGAAGGCTAACAACCAATTAAAAAAAAATTAGAACTGCCAGAAAATCAAACTCTATGGAAGTCCAACAACCAAGGAGTTAAAGAAGAAACATTCATCCAGACTGGTAGGAGTGGAGGAGATGGTAAACCGGTGGGGATAGGGTGCAAGACAAGGCAATGGCTGGTGGGTGAGGCAGTACCACATTTATGTGCCAGATAAGCCAGGAGGAACAACTGGGGAGCGAGACAAACTGCATAACCCAGGGTTCAAGAGGGAAACTAAAGCCTCAAAGCCTCTGACTGTAGAAACCTATGGGGGTTGCAGCAGTGGAAGAAACACCCAGCCACACAAGAGAGTCTGTTGGAGAGGCCCACAGGGTCCTAGAACGAACATAAGCCCACCTACCCAGGAATCAGCACCTGAAAGGGCACAATCCACTTGTGGGAAGTGAGGGAAGTGACAAAAACTGCTGTGAGAGACAAGTAAACTAGCACGCGGCATTGTTCCCTCTCTGACCCTTCCCACACAGACAGAGCCAGAACACAGAAACATGGATTCCCCTACCCAGGAGAACACCTAAGGCTCCTTACAACATAGCACGTGCACCAAGATGAAGAAATACGGCCCAAATACTCCAGAAAAAGAACTAAGCAACAAGGAGATACCCAACCTATCAGATGCAGAGTTCAAAACACTGGTAATCAGGACACTCACAGAAATGGTTGAGTAGTATGGTCACAAAACAAGGGAAGAAATGAAGGCTACACAAAGTGAAATAAAGAAAATATGCAGGGAACTAACAGTGAAGGGGAGGAAACCAGGACTCAAATCAATGATTTGGAATGAAAGGAAGAAATAAACATCCAACTAGAACAGAATGAAGAAATAAGAATTCAAAAAAATGAGGAGAGGCAGAGGAAACTCTGGGACAATTTTGTATGTTCCAATATCTGAATCATAGGGGTGCCAGAAAGAGAAAAGGAACAGCAAGAAATTGAAAACTTATTTGGAAAAACAATGAAGGAAAACTTCCCCAATCTGGCAAAGGAAATAGACTTCCAGAAAGTCCAGGAAGCTCAGAGAATCCCAAAGAAGTTGGATCCAACAAGAAACACACCAAGGCACATCATAATTAAATTACCAAAGATTATAGATAAGGAGAGAATCTTAAAAGCAGCAAGAATAAAGGAGACAGTTACCTATGAAAGAGTTCCCACAAGACTGTCAGCTGATTTCTCAAAAGAAACCTTACAGGCAACAAGGGGCTGGAAAGAAGTATTCAAAGTCATGAAAAGCAAGGACCTACATGAAAGATCATTCTATTCAGCAAAGCTATCATTTAGAATGGGAAGGCAGATAATGTGTTTCCCAGAGAAGGTCAAGTTAAAGGAGTTCATCAACACCTAGCCCTTATTATATGAAGTGTTAAAGGCACTTATCTAAGAAAAAGGAGAAGATCAAAACTATGAACAGTAAAATGATAACAAACTCACAACTATCAACAACTGAAACTAAAAGAAAAACAAAAACAAAATGTCCCCATTTCTAAGTTCTTACAAGGGAACTCTTATGTACTGTTGGTGGGAACGCAAATTGGTGCAGCCACTGTGGAAAGCAGTATGGAAGTACCTCAAAAAAATTAAAATGAAACTGCTTTATGTCCCAGTCATCTCACTTCTGAGAATATATCCGAAGAAACCCAAAACACTAATTTGAAAGAATATATGCACCCTTATATACACTGCAATGTTATTTACAATAGCCAAGATTTGAAAGCAGCCTGAGGGCCCATCAGTAGATGGATAAAAGTCTGTGGTACACTTACACAGTAGAATACTACTTGGTTATAAAAAGGAAGGAAATCTTACCTTTTGCAGCAGCATGGATGGACCTGGAGAGCATTATGCTAAGTGGAATAAGCCAGTCAGAGGAAGAAAAACACCATATGATTTCACTTATATGTGGAATCTAAAGAACAAAATAAACTAACAAACAAAGAGAAACAGACTCAGATACAAAGAATGGACTGACAAGGCATCAGAGGAGAAGGGATGGGGGTCAGGGTGAAAAAGGTGAAGGGATTAAGCAAAAAATAACACCAAAAACCATAGATACACAACAGTATGGTGATTACCAGGGGGAAAGGTGGGGGGAGTTAGAAAAAAGGTAAACGGGGGGATAAGTGGTGATGAAAAGATCACCACTACTTGATTTGAGGTGGTGATCATACAATATAATATACAAGTGATGTATTATAGAACTTTATCATTTAAACCTATAAGATTTTATTAACCAATGTCTCCCCTCAATAAATTCAGTTAAATACACACACACACACACACACACACACACACACACACACACACATTTGCAGTTTAATATTTGCCCTTTAGCTTTTCTTATGGGATTTTTCCATAAATACCTTTTAAACATTTATATAGACAGCTGTATCAATATTTTGTTTTTGTGTTTTTATTTTTCTTTTCACTTTGATGTAAGGCAAATTTTCATTCATACCTCAGTCTATTCTAGACCAGTCATCCCCAACTTTTTGGGCACCGGGACTGGTTTTGTGGAAGACAATTTTCCCACGGATGGGGGTCAGGAGAGGAGTGGAGCTCAGGCAGTACTGCAAGCAAAGCTTGGCTGGCTTGCTCTCCAGCTGCTCACCTCCCACTATGGGGCCTAGTTCCTAACAGGCCACAGACCAGTAGCAGCCCATGGTCCAGGTGTTGGGGACCCCTATTCTAGACAACAGGATAAATGATACATCAATCCTACCATTTTTAAGTTCTCAGACTTTAAAAGAAAAGTTTTCAGAAAACCAAGTTCGTGTCTTTAAAGTCTTAGAATCATAGACTTTTAGAACTGGAAAAACATGAAATATCCAGGCCAACCATTTCACTTTACAGATATACGGCAGTGGGGGCTTCTAAGAACCAAATGACTAAACTGACCCTGGTCAAAGAAGAACCCAAAGGCAAAGTCAGGAAAGCATGCAGAGTCCCTCACTGCCAGTCTGTGTGGAATGAACACTTAGACAGTCCCTCAGTTTCCTCATATGTGAAACAGATCTAATATCTACTCTACATGACCTAGAAGGCTGCTGTAGAATCAAATGAGGAAATGAAATCTGTGAAGTTTCCTTTTGGTAACAGTAAGGCTGTGCGGAACAGCTTTAGTAACAGTAACAATGCATAGCATTTATACCCATATACAAGTAAATGCATGCATATGTACACACACATACACACACACACACACGTATGTACCATTCTCTAATCCAGATTTCTTGCCACTAGGAGAAAGACTATCAATATTTGGGATGAAGATAGGTCATTAATCTTTTGGTTGTTTGGGGTGTTTTTTTTTTTTTAGCCTCTTTGCTAGCTTTCAATCTTAAGAAGCCCAAGTCTTTTCTTCTCTATAGATTTCCTTCCAGAGTGGTACTGGAGGAGCATCGGCAATGCTGAACTGACTTCATTACCAGTGGGAACGAAAATCTGGCAGAGAAGTAACCCAATTTCCTTGTGAAAGTTAAAATAGAAAGGGAAATACACACACACATATATATGTTCAAGATGTCAACACAATCTGCTTCAATAGCAGAGCCAAGATTTTTCAGGGTGAGTCACAGGAGATGATAAGAATTAACTCTTCAATACTAAGACAATAACGTTTTACAGCCCGTGGCCTTTACCCAATGATAAGGTGATCTCAGTGGGAAGAACAAGAGTGGACTTTAAACGTGGACTAACTTGGTTTGAGTCACAGGTTTATTGCTCACCTAAACAAATCGCCTAGCTGCTCTGCCCCTTGGGGCCACCAGGGTTACTGAGAAAAAGCTTTGCACCAGGGACATGAACTGAAATGTCTATGGGACCAAACAGGACATGTAAACAAGCAGAGTGGACTTGGCATAAAAGTAATACTGATAAAAATAATTGTAGTAGTAGTAACAATAGTAATAGTGGGGAAGACGTGGAACAGAGAGGACTCGTCCACCCACGGGGAGAGCCTATGTCTCAGGGGCACCCAGCTCCTGCCCTGTAAGCATGTGCTCTACGCCTACTGATTTTGTAAGAGAAGCCATAAATGTAGGTTTATTATGTAAAAATCTTCTGATTCTTCATTATTGGCTTAAAATTTCTGAAGCAGGCTAAATAAAACACTTCTACAAGCCAGAGTGCCAGCCCACCAAATCTACCAGCTGAGATATGAACACAATCTTTTCTAAAAGTACTCCATTTATGCTATCTTCCAAGAAATCTGTTTGTTCCTGCTAGATTTACTTTTCTGAAACTGTGGTTTGGAAACATTTTCTCCAAAACTCAGAAGAGAGGAAATTTTTTGAGCAATTTTAAAATTGGGAAAATAAACTATATCAGGAAAAGACAACAGATAAGAATGGTAGAGCTGAGCTTAATCTTGACTCCAGAAAAAAGTGGAGAATGATATAGGCAGAGAGCAGAATGGCACATAATTTAATGTTACAATTGTGTTTATGAAGAAATTTTCAGGTGTAAGAAATGTTTAAGTTAAAGTTTACAAGAAAAAAATTCAAAATCATGTATGCAAAAATTTTCTAAATCACACCTAAAGCTGGTGAGTATATAGAAAAATAAGGACAACCTTTCTGAAAAACAATTTGGCAATATCTATCAAAAACTTCAACTATGCTCTTATTCTTTGACTAAATTACCCCATTGCTATGAATTTAATTCAATGAAATAAAAAGAGGTGCATGCAAGCATTTATGCCCATGGATATATATCATAACAGTATTTATAATATTTTTAAATGTTTTAAACTACCTAAATGCCTTAAATGAAAAATAGAACCATTAAAAATCATTCTTTTTAAAAACACTTAATGGCATAGAATTTATAATATAATGTTGAATGAAAAAAATATTTCATATATATATATATATATAGGAAAAAGACTGGAAGAAAATATACTAAATTTATATTTATACCTATATGTAACAGTTATGTTTAACACTTTTATATATTTACCATATTTGCAATAGGAGCATTCATTGTCTTTTTATTTAAAAAATCATTAAAAAGGAATTGAGGTATATTATTTTTAAAAAATTTAAGTTTCAAAAGTAGACAATGGAAGTCTCTCTTCTAGATAAACACACTTTGGCATTAATCACTCTTACAGGTTTTACCTCTTTTTTTATCAAGAAACACAAAGTGGCAAATCAAGGAGAAAAAAATGTACATCACAGAGAACAGTGAAGAGAATTTCTTCGATGAAACTGTCCCCAATCTACAGAAGTGCCTATGTTAGAAGACATTTCTTCATGGGTCTCTTGCAAGCAGCGGCAGTGTCTTTTTCCCAGACTGTGTATTCAAGGATGTCTCTGTAGGAAATAGTCTTGGAAGGGAGAGAGAATGTCTTACTCTGGAGCAAAGCACAGGCATGCTACTGTCTATTATAAATGATTTGGGTTGCTTTCAAATCCAGAAACTCCTAATTCAGAGTTTCTCTCCTGTTACACAAGCTACTGCATGCAAGGCATCACTTGGCCCTGTTCACATCACCCTATGGGAAATTGGTGCTTAGGGAACCAATGTAAAATAATACTCTAGCTACTGCTATTTCCCTTGTCTCTGACCCTGGAGACCTGTGTCTTCTATCAGTGTTTCGGGGAAAGTTAACCTGTTGGCCTACAGACCCTTCATTCAGTTCCTGACATATTTTTGTGAGCATGTTTCTCTAAATCACTTTTTAACCATAAAATGTGTTGGTTTTTCTTACTTCCACCACTCTAACCACTGGCCTATCAACCAACTACTCTTGAGCATCTGCTTATGCTGTCATGAATTTTCTCCACTTACAACCAATAAAGACAACTGCTCGTCACCAATTCTACAGAATTCCTAAAATATATACATGTACTGTTCCTCTTCTGAGGAATATAAAACCTTACTCTTTGCAAGGATCATGCTATCTTTAGAGAGAAAAATAAATAAGGCCAAGCTCTAACAGAGGGAAAAATCAAGCACCTGGAAAATGTACAGCAAAAGCACATCTGGCAAAAGAATCCATAGGAAAAGGGAAAATGGAATAAAAAAAAGTTGCCTACATTACAAGGTCAGAGTCCCAGAAGTGAACAATCCACCCCTCTGTCCCCAAGCATTACAATGGAAATGCTGATATTCAATTAGCTCAGAAAAGGAAAATCAATCTCTCCCATAGACTGCACAGACAGCTCTACCATGTGAGTGGACAGCATTTCCAGGTTTGCTGGCAGATAAGTTACAGCAGAGCCTTTGGGGATTTGTCCTGGGTCTCATCTTCCATCTGGAAAGAAAGCTGGTGTGATTTTCAGAATGCTCTTTGAGATCAAGGAAATAACCTCAGGCTACAGCATAACAATAGTTGGCTAGGAAAAATCATTGACAAGGACAGGAAGCCCAAACATACAACTTAGAAGTAACTGAATTTCTGTCCAAGGCTTTATGATTGGAATTAATTCTCACTGGCTGGGATGAAACCACTTGAAGGCCCAAGCACAAAGTCACCTCTCTGAGCTCTTCGAAAGGAAAAAATGTGGAAGAGAAGAACACGCGGACACTTACCCAATGGTCGGGCTGATGTTGTGGTCAAAGTGATCCTGGACAAATCGACATACAATGCTTGATTTCCCAACCCCAGTGTCCTGAAAAAGAATGAGGACAGAACCATAAGACAAAGGGTACCAATTATGACCTAATATAAACACAGAAGCAGAGGACAGGAGAAGTAGTTTCTGGTTAATAGCTGGGGAGTGGTATATTGACTTCTATTTCTTACCAGTACTTTCTACAGTGAAATTGTATTATTTCATAGAAAGAAAAGTATGGTGAAAATAAGCATTAGAAATATGTTCTACAATAGTAAACTAGAACAAGTATGTCCACAGTACATGTACTTCCAGAAATTTGGAAACTTTTAGAGTAGTCTAAAGAAGTATGGTTTGGTAGAGATAAAATTGATTTTGTTCAAAACCTGAGCACTCAAAAAATGTGTAATCTATTTTTCCAGGTATCATACCTTGTAAGACCTATGAATTCTAACTTCTCTATTTCTAACATTTTCTCTTTAGAATCTGATGTCTGCACAATAATCTCATTTTGCTTAACTATATGAAGGTCTCATCTCAGCTCTTTCTCTGTTAAATAATTCTTTAAAGCTAATTAGGATAGAGGTCTGGTTACACATTGGAAATCAAACACATGTGTTTCTATCCACTCCCTTCCAAAACCCTTGCAAAATGGTTTAAGGAATAAAATATGCAAACAGACAAGGTCAAAGAGAAAAGATAACACCAGACAAATGATGCCAACAAAAAGCACTTGTCCAAATGGTCACTGAGAAAGAAGAACTGGAGCCTTAAGTGCCTGCAGAGAAGAAAGCCAATGAGAAGCAAGTCAATTTATGTCACAGCATCCTGAACACATCAAGAACTGAAAGAGCAGGCTGAAATCAGGGTCAGCGAAAGATTCACACAAACATATCCCTAGTGCCCCAGGCCACATAACCAGAGGACAGACCCTCCTAAACTCCAGAAGATGGGAAGTTGACTCTCCAGGAAACCTGCACCAGATAGGGGTTGGGCTTGGGAACTTCACATACAGTTCGGGGAGCGCCCAACGCTATTCCCCTGACTGTGCAAGCCCAGACCGAAGAGGGAAGGATTCACACCTGGGTAAGAGGAAAAGCTCTGCAGATCCTGATCCTTGGAATCTCCCAACTAAAGGCCATGTGTGCGCCAGTCAACAAGACTCTGTGCAAACAGAATGTTTGTACACACTTTAATCTTGTAAAAAGAAACAGTTAAGAAATACCACACATTTACACCCACAACAAAAAAGCAGGATGCTCATTTAGAAAGTAAGACTGAACTTACTCTCAGAAATTAAAGACATAACAGTAGAAATGGAAATTTCAAAGAAAGAGTTACAAAATAAAGTTGGGATATTGTCCAAAAAGGAAAATAAAGGAGAATAAAACAGTTGCTAGTAACTTCTCTTCTGAGAAGGGTGGCAAGGCCAGAGGCTGCGACACTTGCAGACCATCAATACAGAAGTCCTTGTCACAATGTGCTTACCTGAAAGGATCATGGAGATATTTTGAGATACATAAGTGAAAGGGAAGTGAAACATTAGCCCAAAAAGAAAAAAAATAGTCATACAGTTTTCTTATACTAAAGGTATAACTTTTATAGCCTAAATATCAAGGAGAAAATGTTGAAACTAAGAGAAATGTGTTTTTCTTTAGACAATGAAATATGAAATGAGATTTGAAATGCCAATGGACAAACTGAATTATTTTTACTTCTTCTTGCTCCTATGTTTTGGGGACAATTTCAGCAAAGCTGGCGGGTAAAGGGCATTGGCTGGCGATGTTCATCAGAAGATCATACTCCAGAAGGTCTCCCCCGCCAATGAGAGAGGCCTTCACGGGTTCTGAGCCATAACAAGACCACTGCACCAAAAGCTGTTTATCTGCAGAGTGCAGATCGATGTGCAGAGTTCAGAAAGGAGGTGACAGAATTAAAACTTCAGCTCCTCAGATTCCAAATCAAAGTTGCTGCTATTTCTGAGCCACACCCTCAATATAGATTCTGGCTAATGCTCCCCACAGTCCCCCAAACCACAATGCAGTTCCTTTCACCTCAGTTGCTTTTAAAAGTCCCCGTGGATGAGCAGATCCTGACCTTCCTTTGGTCTACGCAACCCCAAGGAAATAGAACTGTGCTGCCCTGCTTTTGAAGACAAAACAAACAAACAAACAAACAAACCTGCTCTTTTATAAAGTAAAACATTTTCTGCAAACTGCTGCATTGGCAAGGCGGGGACCTCTCCCCAACACAGACCACATGAATTATTTTTATGTCTCCATACTCATGGGTGCAACCCCACCCCAACATAGACAGCTTTCAAATTTATTATCCCACAAGAAATGCTAAATGATTAAATCTTTGGCCTCTCTGCACCCACTGAAGCCATTCCCACAATGGTTTCATTAGTGGGAAGACAGATTAATGCGAGGGTCTCTCTTGTTCCTCTCCAAACTTCTCAGTCATAATTTAGGAATTCTCTTTCTCAGGGCTCTTCTATTCAACCATCCCTCACTGGTCCAGCAAGCAATCACCAAGTGCTGCCTTCCACATGCCAACAGTAGGTGAGTCCTGACCAATGGGAGATAACATGACCCCTCCCTGGCTTCCTACTCTCACATCCCAGGGAAAACAGTCTTCACAGGTTCTGAGCCATAATAAAACAACAACACCAAAAGCCATTTATCTGCAGTGTGCAGACTGATGTGCAGAGTTCAGAGAGCTCCACAACCACAAAGGGTGTGTTAACAGAGGTAAGTATCTGCACACAGTGGTGAACAGGGTTGCTCTGCCTATGGCTGGCTAATCCACCACCCAGAGCTCAGGAGACAAATCCTTAGATCCCAAGCTTTGTTCCTTTTTGGCCTTCCTTGGTGTCCTTCCAGCTTATACCAGGCTCACCTACTTCCAAGCTGAGAAAACCACCCCTCTGAAATGCCTCTAGTTCGTCTCAGAGGGGAGAGGCCCTCCCCCCTGGAAGCAACATTGCACTTATTCTCTGTGGGTGGCCACTCATGTACAAGGCCTTGGCTGCATCGTGCGTCTTCACAGTCAGGACTCTGATCTAGGAAGCACATTTTGGGATCTATCCATTCACTCTATTCAAGGGCTCTGCTCAAAACAACTGGCTCGAAATCCCAAAGATAGCCCAATAGCTCCTGCAAAGGTGACCCCCAAAATGCCCTTGAAGATGAAAAGTTCAAAAGCCATCTTATTCATCTCTACTCATCAGCTTCAACAAACTCAAGCTAAAAGTCCAGCTTTTCCGAATAGTTAAAGCGGCAAACCTGTCAGATTTGGACTTAACAATTAATTCTTCCAGCAAATACACTGTGTTTCTTTTCCTTTTACATTTTAACTCTCACCATTTCCCTCTTACTCGCTTATACATTTGATAGGAAAAAAAGTTCAGGGCAAAAGCATAGGCCAACTTTTAGCTTGCTTTAGAAAAGAAAATATAAAGAAGAGCTTCAAATAATGTCTGGCCAGCGTCTTTGGGACGGCTCAAGAAATGACCTTCAGAGCCTCCTTCTCCCTGGACCACTGCTGTTCCCCAGCTGGCCACAAGGGGAAGGCCCTGCTCCAGGACTGCGGAAGACAGCCTGAAGCCAGGGCATCAGGCAATTTTCATGACTCACTCAGCTTTATGAGGTTCGTTTTCCTGAAGGAACCTCATCAGACGGTGACACACACACCAGAGGAAAATGCTGGTGAGTCATGCATCACACAGGAATGTATACAGGTTTAAAGGAGGAAAAGAGAAGAAAGCCTACTGGGTGACTAAAGGAGTCTAAGAAAGAGAAAGGGTGAGAAGAGGATCATGGTTGTCCACCATTCTTTAGAAGCCACTTTATTTTTAGTGGACTTATGGCAATGGAAGGAAACTCAGTTATGCATGTATTTTTCCATTCCATAAGAGTACCATAGCCCATCTTGTCCAATCTCCTAGTTTTGCAAAAGAGGAAGCTGTGTGACTTCCTCAAGGTCACACAGCTGGCTAGTAGAGTAAAAACCAACTTTTCTGAGTCCCAGTGAAAATCTTTTAAGGTTCTGACCAAGTTAATTCTCCTCCCTGCCAAATGTATAGTTCCTCAAAAGAAAAAGTTAGAACTTTTAGAACTCACAAAGAATACTTTTATTACTGCTTTCTAGTTTTACTTTCCATAGTATCAGCATGTGTTCTCAACATACAGCTGCTGGGATCTTTTTCTCCTTTTTTTTTTTTTTGCCTATAATGTACAGGACATACTACCCACTACCAGGGAGGTAGTAGAATAAAACCAATTCTGATTCCACAAAACAGGAATGAAGTTTGGTAAAATCCTCCCTCTGAGATAACCAGTGTTTAACTGTATTCTCTTCTACAAAGTTGTTATCAGATGCATTCTGAGGACCAGCAATTGGTCACATCTACTTACTGGGAACTGGATCTCTCATGGTATTCCTCCCATATACATTATTATTTGGGCTATTAATAACAATTCTCTGAGAACAACCACTTTTTCTGACATGACAATCTCTGCTTTTGGCTGCTGCCATGTAAAACTCTAAGCATTACCTGGCTCATTCCTGGACCACTGCAATAGGCTTCTGGTAGGAGTTCCCACCTCTCAAGATAAAGAATGGTAAACTTGGGCAGGTCTATCATTGCCACCTAACCCTCTCGGATGGAACATGTCACTAAGCAGTTCAGTACATGTTCTTTTATTGAACCTGAAAAAGGCCTCAAAATCTTTCCAACCTAGCTCTACAGAGAATCACTGCAACTCAATCAAGGTGGGTTCTCAGGACAAACGGCTGTCCTCTCCCATGGCTGACTGCTCCCAACAGTCAACACACTCCTACCAACTCCTCCACTCCAACCTCACTGTGTGCTGCTCTGCAGCTGCTCTGGACATCTTTATAGGTGGTAAGGTTGTGGGAGAAACTAGTAATATACATTCTTGATCACATTATAAATCAATGTGCTTATGAAAAGGAAATTATAAACCATAACAAGAAGACACACAGATGCAGGAATTCCATTAGTAAGACTAATTAAAAGAAAGGGAAAAATGAGCACAGAAGAGTTCATTGAAGTATTATTTACAAAAATAAGAAGTGGCCTAAAAATAACTATAGATAAATAAACTGTGCCATAAACAGTTACTAAAAAGTATAACTTACACATACTTACACACTGATGAGAATTAAATTCAGAATTTAGGAGGACTGTAGAGGCAAGCCAGATCTTGTGAGTGGAGAGAAACAAGATAAGGGGTAAAAGAGTTAGAACCATGGAATGGCAAATCTTCTGTTTGATCTTCTGACCTCAAAAGTGAGGGAAGCCAAGTGCACTGCAAAGTCTGAACTGGGGGAGTAAAGGTCTTGTCAAGGGCACTGGACACAGCCACCACCCCCATCCCCTTGCACGTGCTGGCCTTGTAAGGAGACAAACTGTAGGCAGATGCAGAGGAGTGCCTGGTAACTGGGAGCAGATTCATGCATACCTGGGAATTTGTTTCACTTTGCAGAAGATGGAGCAGAAATCTGGAGGAAGTGTGTGCTACTGCGAAAGAGAGGAGGAGGTCATGAGGGAAAGAATTTCCACTTCCTATACCTGCAGGATGCTGCAACCCGGGACTTCATCACCAACCACATCCTCTGTCAGAAGGCCAGGTCCCAGCCATCCAGGCCAGTAAAACTGAGGATCTTCATGACTTTGATTAAAATTAACTTTAAATCCTAGCTTTAAGAGTGATCTCTCTCTAAATACATATACAAATATATACACACACCCCTCAGAGACCTAGCCTTTTCCCAGGATAACCAGCAACGCCCAAGGCAACAAACAGCAGCCCAGACCTGACTAATGGTCACACAGTCTAGGCTAAAGACAGCACTTTGACCTAAATTATGTTTCAGTTCCTAAACCCTAAGGTGAAGTGACCACCCTGGCTACTTCTGAAACCAGTTAGAGGGACACCAGAACAGACTTCAGAACTGTCCTCAAGACCTGAAGAAATGATTTATTACTTTTACATCACCTCCAACCAATCAGCTCCCAGCATGACTCAGAACCCCCTAACCTACAGTGTCTTGTGATTTTGCCTCATACAATCTGTAAACTACCTATACTACATTGGGTAGTTCAGGCTTTGGAGCATTAGCTTCCCATTTTCCTGGGTGGCACCATTCATAATAAAATACCCAATCTTTCTGCACTGAAAATCTCAGTGTTTAGTGTTTGGCTCTGCTAATGCCAGGTGGACAAACTCTTTCTGTTCTATAACACCAGTACTCCTCAATGGCACCACCAGCCCAAAACCTGGGTCCACCCAGAACAGAAAACAGAAAAGAAGTCAACACAAAGGAATATGCCTCTGTCAGGCTCAGGAATCAAATCTGAGAAGTTCTGCAGTATGCATTTAGAGGTTTCAAAGAAATCCCACAGAAATGCAGCACAAATTCCATATGAACTCACCAAGCTTTTTTTTAAAGTTCTAGCCAAGGGGAAGAAGGCACACACCACCCTTTCATTTCTCTGCAGTGGAATTATAACAAAGCAACTATGGAAAACCCCAATCACACACACCCTTTACAAAAGTCAAAGGTCACTGCTTCTTATGAAACTAAATTGACTGACCTGAGGACTCAAGATCAGACACAGAACATCACCCCCAGAGCTTCCACTGTGCTCCCTGGAGAGCTCTGATGTGTCACTCTAATTCTGTGTGTATGACTTCCTGCCCACAGGAGGGCTGAAACACTTTGTTCCTGGATACCATTCATGGATATACTGGAGTTATAGATACAATGGGTCTCTTGGCCCCTGAGCCCTAAATAAAGTCTTGCCAGTATAAAATAATTCCCATGCATCCCTAGCACTTTTTACCAGATTCTTTGGCAGTGAAAAGGATTCAATATTTATAAGTCACAGGAATCACTACCAAAAAAGTGCCATAAAAGCAAAGAACATCATTAAACTCAAGTCAATAATATGCTTGTTTTATTACCGCACATTCTATCAGATTTCATCTGGTGGTGGTGTGACCTTTATCCAAGCAGAGTACATCTCAGCCTTCACACACTATGTTCTAGGAAACAGTGACCTAACAATGCAGGAAAATCCAAATCTAGGCCTCCTACTGTATTTAGGAAACCATACCACAAAATTATTTGGGAGAAACACAATATAAATAATAAGCTTTTGAGCATTCCCAGAATCAACTCCATGACTCCTCTTGTCACAGTAATTCTGAAACATGTCAATGATGTATATTATAACAAATATCTTAAATCTATTTACAAAGGGGAACTAACTACATATATGACAAAAATAGAATTGAACTGTCTCACTGAAAAATGTGGGATGTGCCCCAAGTTGAGAGTCATTAAGATTTTGTTTTCTTTACCTCATGGCAAAAAACAGCTTACAGACCTAATTTTAAGCATATAAACAGCATTAATGAATTTAAGCATTTAGATTAATGCCACATGGGCATTAGTGAACATAGCTTAGAAATTTCACAACCCTCTAGTCTAAATGTATATAAAAATAATCTGGAGACTTCTGGTCAAGATAGAGGTATAGGTAGACAGGCTTCACCTCCTCACACAACCATAGGAAGAATTACAAACAGATCTCAAAACCAATAATACCCAGAACCATCAGAAAGTTGAGCTGTATGGAAGTCTGATAACCAAGGATTTAAAGAAGCTACATTCATCCAGAAGGGTGGCAGGGGTAGGGTTGCGGAGACAGGTGGAGAGGTGGGGCAGCATGGAAAGGTTGTAGCAGCAGCGGCAGAATGAGAGGAGAGGTTGGGAGCAAGAGATCCAGGCCCCAAAGCCAAACTGCATAGCCCAGGGTTCCAGTACTGGGAAGATAGATACCTGTTACCTCCCAATGTCTAATTGGCTGTAAAAACCAGCAGAGGTTGGGATGGCAGAAGAAGCTGCCAGATATTCACCACTTAAAGGGCCAGCACAATCTTAGAATGTACGCAAACCCACGCACTCTGGGATTCAACACCAGGGCAGCAGCTGGAAGGGCACCAGTCACATACAGGAAGGGGGTGAAGTGACTGGAAATGGGGTGAGTGCCAGGCAAACTGCCAGAAGCTAGGCAGTGGCATGGTCCCCCTCAGAACCCTCCCCACACAGCCACAAAGTGGTAAAGTGAGTTGCCCTGCCCTGGCAATTACTTAAGGCTCTGCTCCACACAATTTACAGGTGCCTTTTCTACACAGGCCATGCTACTAAGATAGGAGGTCAAAACAGCTCTACCTAATATACAGAAACAAACACAGGGAGGCTGCTAAATTGAGGAGACAAAGAAAAATGGCCCAAATGAAAGAACAGCACAAAAACCCAGGAAAAGAACTAAGTGATAGCCAGAGATAGAACAGAGATAGCTAACCTATCAGATGCAGAGTTCAAGCACTGGTTATCAGAATGCTCAGAGAACTCCTTGAGTATGGCAAAAGAAATTAAAAAAGAAATAAAGGTCACACTAAGTGAAATAAAGAATAAGCCACAGGAAACCAACAGAGAAAGACAGGAAGCTAGTATTCAAACCAATGATTTAGAACATAAGGAAGAGATAAACATTCAACCAGAACAAAAAGAAGAAACAAGAACTCAAAAAAACAAGCATAAGCTGAGGAACCTTTGAGACATCTCCAAATGTGCCAACATCCAAATCATAACGATGCCAAAAGGAGAAGAGCAAGAAATTCAAAATCTATTTGAAAAAATAATGAAAGAAACTTCATAAATTTGGTGAAAGAAATAAACATACAAGTTCAGGAAGCAGAGAGTCCCAAACAAGATGGACCTAAAGAGAACCACACCAAGACCCATCATAATTAAAATGCCAAAGGTTAAAGATAAAGACAAAATCTTAAAAGCAAAAGAAAAGAAGGAAGTTACCTACAAAGGAGTGCCCATAAGACTATCAAGGAATTTCTCAAAAGAAACTCTGCAGGCTAGAAGGGACTGGCAAGAAGTATTCAAAATGATGAAAAGCAAGGACCTACAACCTAGATTACTCTATCTGGCAAAGTGATCATTTATAATGGAAGGGCAGATAAAGTGCTTCCCAGGGAAGGTAAAGCTAAAGGAGTTCATCATCACCAAGCCATTATTATAGGAAATGTTAAAGGGACTTAAGAAAAAGAAGACCAAAACCATGATCATTAAAAAGGCAACACATTCACAACTATCAACAACTGAATCTAAACAAACAAAAACAAACTAAGCAAATAACCAGAACAGGAGCAGAATCATAGATATGGAGATCATTTGGAGCATTTTCAGCTGGGAGGGGAAAGACAGAGAATGGGGAAATGGTACAGGGATTAAGAAGCATAATGGGTAGGAACGAAATAGGGGGGAAATAAGAATAGCATAGGAAAGGAGAAGCCAAAGAATGTACACACATGACCTACGGACATGAACTAAGGGGGCGATTGCTGGAGAAAAAGGGAGATACCAGCCAGAGAAGGACAAAGAGGGATAAAAATGGGGCAACTGTAATAGCATAATCAATAAAATATACTTAAAAAAACTAGGCACAAATTTAAAAAAATAATCTGAAGTCCACATACAAAGAACTAAGGCTCAAAAATGATCAGGAGAGATGGAGGGAAAAATCCTACTAGAGAATATGAAGAAACAAGCAGAAATGAGAGCATGAAAGTGCCAGAAAGAGATGATTAGATGCTTCAAAAGGAAAAAGAGATACATACTTATTTTATTCACTCAATTCTCACCACAGCCCTTTGTAAAAGGGAACTATGGTCTTAAAGTGTATGTGCATTGCCTGCAATCCCATAAACCAGTAAAAGTATAATGAAGGTTCAGATTTCCCTTTCCCCATATCCAGCACTCTGTTCACCCACCAAAACCTCTCTCCCCAGAGGACATGCATCCACCTACATATTCGTTTATTTATCCTGTGTCTGTGCAGTCATCAATGTGCAAGGACAAGCGACAAGAAAATAAAGTCTTGATTCCTGCAGTCAGGACACTTACGCATCAGACTTAAGCTTTATAGAGGAATCGGGCAGGAGGTTAGAGTGATGGAGACTGAGGTCATTGAACAGGTAATCATCAATACATGAACTGGATGGCTGTTGGCTGTGTTCCAAAAGTGCATTTGTTGGCTAACCATTTGAAATTTGGATATGCATTTATCCTTTGAAATAACACTGTAAATAAATAATAATGACTTCCCAAATTTAGACTAAGCCGTACTCTACAAGGAAGAATCCAACACCCATGTATAGTGTTGCTTCTGTAGGAAATTTACTCTCATTTCTGCCTGGGAATTTCAGGCAGTAGGAATCAGACTCCTAGGCCTTTAGTACAAGCAGAATGTCCCTGGATAGTAAGATCCTGGGACAGCAAATGATCTTGTGTATTTGGAATCCAGTAATATTATCAATAGTACAAACTTTTCAGAGGAGCAAGAGTGAGCAAAATAGTAGTAAGAGGAATGACAAAAGCTGCCGTTTACTGAGCACATAAAAAGTTCCAGCCACCCAGCTAGGCATTTTATACGGAAAAGCATCCGCCATTACTCTTCGGAGGTTGCGCCTGCTCCATTACATCTCTTCTACCCTCTGGGACTCCGACTGTCCCCACATTCATCTTTCCCACCTCATCATATACATATCTTTTATATTCTTTTTTCATTTTTCATCTTTTTGTCTGAGTTTCAGTTTGGAGATTTTCTTCTGAACTATTTTCCAGGTTTTTTTCTACAATTGTATCTAATGTGAGAGTAATCTCACTTATTGATTTCCTAATACCAATTATTATATTTTTCCTATTGTAAAATTTTCATTTTATAGTTTTCAATTGCTTGCCAAATTTTGACATCATGACTTATAGTTCGTTAAACATATTAAACATACATATTT